>JARQOD010001628.1:0-75327 GCA_033576555.1 Oophaga sylvatica
AATCTGTTGGCTTGCAAACAGGGGCCCAGCCAAGCAGCATTCTGGAATGTGAAGAAGAGGCAGTATGCAGTGATGCGCAACAGCTGTGTCTCTCTGAATCTGAAGAGGGGGTGAGCCAGTGCCGATGGTCAGCACACCGCAGAACGCATCTGATGATGATGAGACTCAGTTGCCAGTTTCTGTTGAGCATGGTGCTGGCCAGACCACCCAACAACAGCAGGTGTTGGAAGAGGGTAGTGGTGGAGATGATGAGGTCCAAGACCAACATGGCGTGAGGAACAGGAAGGTGGTGGGAGCAGCTCTGAGGAAGAGATTGCCCAACGGTCCAAACAGTAGGGAGAGGTAGGCTGCAGACTCGCTTGCCTGTAGCCTCCAGTTTGGCACCCGTTCGGAGCAGTTCTCTTCCAACAGCCAAACCGGGCGCTCCAGGACTTGCTCTGCGTGGTCCTTTTTTGATACAGTTGCAGATGATATTTGCTATGTCAAATGCAAGCTGTGTAATCAAAAAATTAAAAGAGGTAAAAGTGTCAGTAACCTTAATACAACAAATATGTGGAAACATGTGCGGTCAAAGCACTTTGTTGAGTTACAAAGATACACTGGAGATGTAGGCCAACCTACAGCAGCACCTACATCTTCAGCTCGTGTTGGAGCCTCTTCCTCCAGTTCACACACAGCTGGTTCGGCTTCCTCAAAGGATCGCCATGGAAGAACCTCTGTCACTGTTGTCCAGAGACACAGTGTTATTCCACCCACAGCTGCAAGTTCCCTGTCATCCTCACACACCAGGCCACAAAACAGCCATCGGTAGCACAGGCATGGGATAAAGACGGCCATACTCGGCAAACCATCCACGAGCACAGGCTCTGAATGCTGGCATTGCCAAAACTCCTGTCCCTTGAAATGCTGTCATTCAGGCTGGTGGAGACTGACAGTTTCCGTGAATTAATGGCATTGGCAGTCCCACAATACAATGTGCCCAGCCGATTTATTTCAGCAGGCAAGCCGTCCTGGTCTGCAAAAGCATGTTGAGGCAAAAATTAAACATGCGCTACTAAACGCCGTCAGTAGCAAGGTCCACCTGACCACCGATGCGTGGACCAGTACCCATGGCCAGGGACGATACCTTTCACTCACTGCCCATTGGGTGAATGTTGTGGAGCCGGGTACAGATCTTGCGAGTGGCGCTGTACGTGTTCTGCCAACTCCAAGGATTGCGGAATCAAGTCTGTCCACATTTGACTCCTCCTCCTACTCCAGTTCCTCAGAATCATCGCTGCAGGAGCCGTCACGGTCTACCTCCACATGGACCCGTGGACGCTTACCTGATGCGACCGATATGAGCACAGCCGTGGCCAAACGGCAACAGGCCGTTCTGAAATTAATTCCCATGGGGAATCGAAGCCACACAGCGCAGGAGGTCTGGAATGCCATCAAGCAGGAGAGCGACGTGTGGTTTTTGCCAGCGAATCTCCAGCCAGGCTTGGTAGTGTGTGACAATGGCCGAAATCTGGTGGCAGCTCTGGGCCTTGCAACCTCACTCACATACCATGTCTGGCACATGTGCTCAACTTGGTCGTGCAGAGTTTTTTGAGGGACTATCCGGATCTTGATGCACTGCTGCACAAGGTCCGCCTAGAGTGCGCTCACTTGCGACGTTCCAGCATGGCCAGATCGCGCATTGCAGCTCTGCAACGCAGATTGCGCCTTCCTGAACATCGCATCATATGTGACGTATCCACCAGGTGGAATTCAACGTTTACATATGTTGGAGCGGTTGTGTGAGCAGCAGCCAGCAGTTATGGAGTATCAGCTGCATCAGGCGCAATCAACACGCAATTTGCGCCGTCCACACTTCACCATTAATGAGTGGGCCACTATGAAGGACATGTGCCACGTTTTGCGTGCGTTTGATGAGTCAACGCGGATGGCGAGTGCAGATGATGCACTAGTCAGCCTGACTGTCCCCCTTATCTGCCTGCTTCAAAAAACACTGCAAGCAATAAGGGATGAGGTTTTGGAAGAGGTGGAGGATGAGGAGTCACAAATTCCATCACCTTCTGGAAAGTCAGCGCAACGTGGTTCCTCACAAAGGGCTGGGCAGGGCTCACTTTGTGAGGAGGATGAGGAGGAGGAGTCAATGGAGGAGGAAGACATCGCTCCAGGGGGAGGTACACAACGCTCTAGTCAGTATGTAGAGCGAGGGTGGGGTGATGCAGAGCAGGCAGAGATAACGCCTCTTGCAGAGGACAGCGTTTCTTTGCCAGTTGGGAGTCTGCAGCACATGGTTGATTTCATGCTGCAGTGCCTAAGAAACGACCGCCGCATCGCCCACATTCTCACGACGTCTGATTATTGGGTGTACACCCTCCTAGACCCTCGCTACCGGGACAACGTCAAAAGCCTCATCACACCGTTGAACCGGGAGCGTAAAATGCGGGAGTACCAAGACACACTGGTGCAATCCCTAATGTTCTACCTTACTGCCAGAAGCACTGCTGCTGCTACTGCTTTACAAAGCAGCTCTGTGCGTCGAGGCAGTGTAGAGAGCTCTGCAACAAGAGGGAGCACACGCAGTGCCTCTGCACAGGGAAAGACCAGTATGTTAAAAATGTGGCAAAGTTTTGTGGCAGCGCCACAAATGTCTACACCATCCGAGAGGGCTCCAGTCAGCGGGAGGCAACGTATCCGTCAGATGGTGACAGACTACTTGGCTTTGCCTCTCAGTGTACTCCCAGATGGCTCTTCCCCATTCAAGTTTTGGGTCTCTAAGCTGGATACATGGCCAGAGCTTAGCCAGTATGCATTGGAGGTGCTGGCTTGCCCTGCTGCCAGTGTATTATCGGAGCGCGTCTTTAGTGCTGCAGGTGGTGTACTAACAGACCGTCGCATGCGACTATCCTCCGATAATGTAGACCGGCTTACTTTTCTGAAAATGAACAAGGCATGGATCTCGGCAGAATTTGTCTGTCCGTTTTCAGATTAAATAACTGGTTCGCAACGTTATCCATGTCTCCTATTATGTTCATCTTTCTACCACCTGAACTCTACTCCCTGGGCTCCAACACTGCCAGTTGCTGCTCAGAAGTGTCGTGTCCACAGAACAAAACACAAGCTCTACTGTTAGTGGGGTTCAGTAACGCCCGCTGTTCCCCTGCTGTGTGAACGGCAAGAAGTCTCCTGTTCCCGACACATGGACAGAAAAACACATGACCAACATGCTCCAAATAGGGAAGAGCCGTCACCCTGCTTGTTATGCTGAAAACATGAAATTGTGAAGTTTTGCATGCCTGAATGATAAATTTTTATGACAAATATGGACAAATAATAATTTGTCATCACAGCGCATATCTGCACATGTCTATTAGAAATGGTAACAAAAAATAAAACATAGTCTACTCTTCACATTTTGAAATTAATGCATAAAAGTACATTTCAGACTTATGAATTAATGCTTTTTAAGGAACTTTATCTGTACCTGTAAGATAATGCAGTCAATGGATGTACGAATCATTAAATCCTCATCATCATCATCACGAGTTTTATTTATGACAGACATTATAAAATACACATACTGATGCCAACTGTAACTTCAAACACCATATATGAAATGGCCAGCATGTAAACATGGTAATAATGTCCAATAATAAATTATTACATTAGAAAGTGCATCAATATACTGACAATAGGTAGTTATACCTGCAAGTGCTGTTGAAACAACCACAAGAGATATAAATTAATACTGGTATATAGGTATCACAGTGCATAGTTACTCATGGACAATGTTGATGTAATACTGTATCTCAATTAAGTCAGCGTCAACCATTAGGCTTGTTAGTCTTGTACATTGTTAAAGAGGGAACGTAATTTTTTTGTTTGTCATAGGTGGAGTATTACACATTAAATTATTACTGCTGTATTTTTTTTTGCGTCCCTAGTGCGCAATAACGCAGCCTAACCTCACATTTGATAGTCAGCTAATTGCCACACGCTACCCTACCCTACGCGTGACAGTAGGAAGGTAGTGTTGACGGATAAAGTTTGCGCAACCAGACATTCTTTTACCCTCTTCAACACTCTACAAGCAAAAAATGCATGATTTCAGCCGCAGACTTTATTGACGTACAGTATAACATCGGCATTACCCATCAGAGGCTGTCCACTGTCTGATACAGACATAGAATATACCTTTGCTATCCGTAGCCTTTGTTTCACCTACACTTGCAGGCACACACTTAAATTGTGACAAACAATGCCTAATGTTTTTTTAAATGGTTATTTTTTATCGTACATTATTGTGTCATCAATCACATTGATGAGTCCATGCTGGACATGTCATACATGCTATAGAAAGTTACAATTTTATGAACTTAAAATTGAAATGTCTGTGACTGTCACATAAAATTTGCGATGATGATGATGAGTGACTATTACAAAATCCATTGTCTTCACTATGTTATGGTTTAACATAGCGTTCCTTAAGCATTATTCATAAAAAAAAAAATGGACTTTTATTCTTAAATTTACAACACTATATTTTGTTACAAATTTTTTGGGTGTTGTGTTGTTCCATTTATTTTTGGCATGTGCATATATGCGTTTATATTGTATTTTCTTTATTTTTCCTTCTTGAAATTAGAAAACATGTGTATCTTTGTACCGTGTTAGGCAGTAGATAGAAAAATATTTAGACTTCAGAGTCAGCAGTGGTTGATACCTTTTAATGGATAACTGAAAAGATGGAAACAAATTGCAAGCTTTCAAGGCTACTCACGTCTCTTCATCAGGAAAGACTAAATAAAAAAATTAAGCATCACATATTTTTTATACACAACAGGACACAGGAATAGTGCAATAGGTAAGACAAGTAAGTGACGTGTATCAGAACTGTCATTATCTCACAGGGATGAACATAAATATTGGAACAGTTCCTAGATAAGGATAGAAAGTTTGATTGCCCTCTCATTGGCGTCTTTTTTTGGTTTTCATGACCCTGGAAGGGCATAGACACAGATTCCTTAATTGATATAGAATGACATAAATCCATGTGATCTATTCATTCCTTTCACTAACAGTGTCAAAGGTCATGATGAGCTTATATTCTGAAACCTTTGTACGTTTCTCATATTTGAAGTTATATTTTAATACCAGTAATTCCATATCCATGATGCTATGACCGGGCATACAAAAGTCTTTTGCCACAGGTAAATTCATTAATTTATCTGTGATTGTGTGGCGCTGATAATTCATCCTTGTTCTCCTTTTTGTTGCCGGTCTCCCTCACTTGTCCCTCCCTCACTTGTCTTAGCTATTCCTGTGTCCTGTTGTGTGTAGAAATATGTGATTCTTCATTTTTGGCTTTACTCTTAGCCTGATGAAGACACCTGAGTAGTCTCGAAAGCTTTGAATTTGTTACCATATTTTCAGTTAGCCATTAAACGTTATCAACCACAGAGGACTGTCAAGTATAAATATTTTTCTATTCTTGTAATTGAAATTCATCATTTTATTGTCGTAGTAAAACTTCATTTATTCTTGTTTGAAGTACATACATTTGCAATGGCCACGTAACAAGGCAATAACTCAATATTTTGTGCCTACACCCTCCTTGACCCTGGGCTTCAACAGCGCCAGTTGCTGCTCAGAAGTGTTAGATGCACAGATGAAAACAATCGCTGATGTGTTTGTGGGTTCAGTAACGCCTGCTGTTCCCCTGCTGTGTGTCTGGCAAAAATTACTGCTGCTAACTACAACTTCAACTTCAAACGTCTCATACTAGGCCTCTGCCTACACCCTCCTTGACCCTGGGCTTCAACAGCGCCAGTTGCTGCTCAGAAGTGTTAGATGCACAGATGAAAACAATCGCTGATGTGTTTGTGGGGTTCAGTAACGCCTGCTGTTCCCCTGCTGTGTGTCTGGCAAAAATTACTGCTGCTAACTACAACTTCAACTTCAAATGTCTCATACTAGGCCTCTGCCTACACCCTCCTTACCCTGGGCTTCAACAGCGCCAGTTGCTGCTCAGAAGTGTTAGATGCACAGATGAAAACAATCGCTGATGTGTTTGTGGGGTTCAGTAACGCCTGCTGTTCCCCTGCTGTGTGTCCGGCAAAAATTACTGCTAGCTACCTAATCATGGTGAAAAAAACATGACATCTCAAAGTGTCTAGTGCTACACATAGATATGAGGCTACACCATGATTTCTAAGCTGTAAACATTTGAAACGTCAACTTTCAAACCATAAAATGATTTGTCTGTCACAAATCTGTAACAAAATAATTGTGACATATTATTACAGATATGCACATGTCGAAAACAAATGCAAACACAAAAGCTACTTATGCTATAGGATACTGATGGTCAACCTTGTCACTCCATAGCTTAGACAACTCCAACTCACATCATGATGACTCAAATACTGCAATGTTGGAAGTGCATAATGTGGGTTGAACTTTGACAACTGCTGCAGTGCGAAGGTTATACTTCAGTGTTCTTGCCTTTGAAATAAAAGCATACAAGTAAATATAATATCCAATGTTGATTAACGGACGTGATGTACACCTGTAATATTGTGCAAACAATGCATGTAGGAATAGTCCTCTTCAACATTACTTATATTTGTGTCATTTTAAAAAATACATATTTGATTATAAAGTTAACAGCCCATATCATAAAGGTCCTTCATGTAAACATGATAATCGCTAACAAAAATCATGCATTACCTTGGTAAAGTCAATAGTGCATAGTCACAATAGCAAAATATATACCTGTAAGTGGTGCTGAAAGAACGACAACTGATAGAATAGGTGAATGATATCTATTTATCAGACTGAATAGCGACACCTGTACAATGTCGATATAATACTGTACCTTAACAAAACAGCTGTGTCACACCTCACACGCATTTTTCTTGTAGCTTGTTATGTAATAGGGCACATGCGTGTATGTTTCATCATAGGTGCATGTTTACTGAGTAAAGCAGTCATGACAACGCCTTTGTGTTGTCGGTACGCTTGCGATGATGAACGATGCGCACCGTGATGTTAGTCTGCGTCATAAGACGCACAGACGCTCCAATACCCAACGCGTCACAGCAGGAAGCCAGTCTGTGCGTCCAAACAAAGGCGCAAGCATACATGCACGTACCCTTTTATAAAGCTATATAAAAAAAAAGGATGTAGTAACGCACACTTTATTGAGGTACAGTATTACATCGCCATTCACCATCTGTGGCTATGCAGTCTCATCTATATATACCTTATCTATCCGTTGTCATGCTTGCAAGTCCACAGTCAGGCATAAATAGCTGTTTTCACTATGCACTTTTTAAAGGTTTTTTTGTTAATATAAATGATTGGCACATATTATCAGTATTACATGATGGAAATTTTAGATATTTTTAAAAACTTTTTAGTGATATTATTCAGCAAATGAAAATGGTGTACATACTGTTACTTATCCATCATTAATGGATTCTGATATGTACTTGTATGCTTTTATTTAAAACCGTATAGCAGATTATTTAACCGATTTTTATTGTGGTTTGCATTGCTTTTCAACATGTTAATGTATGCGTTTATGTTTGTCAATTATTAATTTACATATATTTTTAAAGTAAAATCATCATCTTATGGTACTAAAGGTTATATTTCTCTTGTTTGGAGTATAGACATTTTTAATTGACACGTAACAAGGAAAATACTTGATCTAGTATTTAAACATCCTCCTTGACCCTGGGCTCCAACACCGCCAGTTGTTGCTCGGAAGTGCTGTTAGCACAGTCTACACTTGCTCCTGTGTTACTGGGGTTCAGTAATGTCAGCTGTTCCCCTGCTGTGTGTACGGCAAAAAGTCCTGCTGCCTCCAACATGTTCTCTTCTCATCCCTGGGCTACAACACCGCCAGTTGTTTCTCGGAAGTGCTGTTAGCACAGTTAACACTTGCTCCGTGTTACTGGGGTTCAGTAATGTCAGCTGTTCCCCTGCTGTGTGAACGGCAAAAAGTCCTGCTGCCTCCACCCTGTTCTCTTCTCATCCCTGGGTTACAACACCGCCAGTTGTTTCTCGGAAGTGCTGTTAGCACAGTCTACACTTGCTACTGTGTTACTGGGGTTCAGTAATGTCAGCTGTTCCCCTGCTGTGTGTACGGCAAAAAGTCCTGCTGCCTCCACCATGTTCTCTTCTCATCCCTGGGTTACAACACCGCCAGTTGTTTCTCGGAAGTGCTGTTAGCACAGTCTACACTTGCTCCTGTGTTACTGGGGTTCAGTAATGTCAGCTGTTCCCTGCTGTGTGTACGGCAAAAAGTCCTGCTGCCTCCACCATGTTCTCTTCTCATCCCTGGTTACAACACCGCCAGTTGTTTCTCAGAAGTGCTGTTAGCACAGTCTACACTTGCTCCTGTGTTACTGGGGTTCAGTAATGTCAGCTGTTCCCCTGCTGTGTGAACGGCAAACAGTCCTGCTGCTCCACCCTGTTCTCTTCTCATCCCTGGGTTACAACACCGCCAGTTGTTTCTCGGAAGTGCTGTTAGCACAGTCTACACTTGCTCCTGTGTTACTGGGGTTCAGTAATGTCAGCTGTTCCCCTGCTGTGTGTACGGCAAAAGTCCTGCTGCCTCCACCATGTTCTCTTCTCATCCCTGGGTTACAACACCGCCAGTTGTTTCTCGGAAGTGCTGTTAGCACAGTCTACACTTGCTCCTGTGTTACTGGGGTTCAGTAATGTCAGCTGTTCCCCTGCTGTGTGAACGGCAAACAGTCCTGCTGCCTCCACCATGTTCTCTTCTCATCCCTGGGCTACAACACCGCCAGTTGTTTCTCGGAAGTGCTGTTAGCACAGTTAACACTTGCTCCGTGTTACTGGGGTTCAGTAATGTCAGCTGTTCCCCTGCTGTGTGAACGGCAAAAAGTCCTGCTGCCTCCACCCTGTTCTCTTCTCATCCCTGGGTTACAACACCGCCAGTTGTTTCTCGGAAGTGCTGTTAGCACAGTCTACACTTGCTCCTGTGTTACTGGGTTCAGTAATGTCAGCTGTTCCCCTGCTGTGTGTACGGCAAAAAGTCCTGCTGCCTCCACCATGTTCTCTTCTCATCCCTGGGCTACAACACCGCCAGTTGTTTCTCGGAAGTGCTGTTAGCACAGTTAACACTTGCTCCTGTGTTACTGGGGTTCAGTAATGTCAGCTGTTCCCCTGCTGTGTGAACGGCAAAAAGTCCTGCTGCCTCCACCCTGTTCTCTTCTCATCCCTGGGCTACAACACCGCCAGTTGTTTCTCGGAAGTGCTGTTAGCACAGTCTACACTTGCTCCTGTGTTACTGGGGTTCAGTAATGTCAGCTGTTCCCCTGCTGTGTGTACGGCAAAAAGTCCTGCTGCCTCCACCATGTTCTCTTCTCATCCCTGGGTTACAACACCGCCAGTTGTTTCTCGGAAGTGCTGTTAGCACAGTCTACACTTGCTCCTGTGTTACTGGGGTTCAGTAATGTCAGCTGTTCCCCTGCTGTGTGTACGGCAAAAAGTCCTGCTGCCTCCACCATGTTCTCTTCTCATCCCTGGGCTACAACACCGCCAGTTGTTTCTCGGAAGTGCTGTTAGCACAGTTAACACTTGCTCCCGTGTTACTGGGGTTCAGTAATGTCAGCTGTTCCCCTGCTGTGTGAACGGCAAAAAGTCCTGCTGCCTCCACCCTGTTCTCTTCTCATCCCTGGGTTACAACACCGCCAGTTGTTTCTCGGAAGTGCTGTTAGCACAGTCTACACTTGCTCCTGTGTTACTGGGGTTCAGTAATGTCAGCTGTTCCCCTGCTGTGTGAACGGCAAACAGTCCTGCTGCCTCAACTTTATTTCCATGGGACCTTCTGCTACCCATTCCGGGTTCCAGTACCGTCAGCTGGTTCTCCGCAGTGCCTTTGGCTAGGTGCCTCCATGTCGGTATCCGGTTCCAGCAACGTCTGTGTCCTTGGTAGTGCTTTGGAGCACAGTACCTCTGCTTGTAACCGTGTCCAGTACGTCAGCTGGTCTCGGTTGTGCCATTGGCTTTTTCCTTCTGCTGACCCTCCGGTTCCAGCACAGTCCAGCTGGTCCTCGTTACTTTCATTGGCTCTTGTACCTTCTGCTACCCATCCGGGTTCCAGTACCGTCAGCTGGTTCTCCGCAGTGCCTTTGGCCTAGGTGCCCCATGTCGGTATCCGAGTTCCAGCAACGTCTGCTGTCCTTGGTAGTGCTTTGGAGCACAGGTACCTCCTGCTTAGTAACCGTGTCCCAGTAACGTCAGCTGGTCCTCGGTTGTGCCATTGCTCTTTTCCTTTCTGCGGTTCAGACAGTCAGCTGGCTGTTTCCCTTGTACCGCACATCCGTGTCCGTTACCTTCATTGGTCTCGACCTTTGCTACCATCCGTGGTTCCAGTTCCGCATCTGCTGGTCCGTATGCTTTGCCAGTCCTCGTGTTATGGCCAAGCGTGTCCTCTTGTCTGGTTCCTGAGTTCCAGCAAGTCAGCTGGTCCTCGTTCTTTTGGCCGTACCTCTGCTATCATCCGGTTCCAGTACGTCAGCTGGTTCCTCCGATGCTTCTGTGCCCATTCGGTCATCACATCTGCTGTCCTTGTAGTGCTGAGCAAGGTACCTCGTCTGGTAGTAACCGTGTCAGTACGTCAGCTGGTCCTCGTTACTTCATTGGCTCTTGTTCCTTCTGCTACCCATCCGGGTTCCAGTACCGTCAGCTGGTTCTCCGCAGTGCCTTTGGCCTAGTGCCTCCATGTCGGTATCCGGTTCCAGCAACGTCGCTGCTCCTGTAGTGCTTTGGAGCACAGGTACTCCTGCTAGTAACCGTGTCCCAGTAACGTCAGCTGGTCCTGGTTGTGCCATTGGCTCTTTCCTTCTGCTGACTCCGGGTTCCAGCACAGTCAGCTGGTCCTCGTTACTTTCATTGGCTCTTGTACCTTCTGCTACCCATCCGGGTTCCAGTACCAGTCAGCTGGTTCTCCGCATGCTCTTGCCTTAGTGCCTCCATGTCGGTTATCCGAGTTCCAGCACACGCATCTGCTGTCCTTGGTAGTGCTTTGGAGCACAGGTACCTCCTGCTTAGTAACCGTGTCCCAGTAACGTCAGCTGGTCCTCGGTTGTGCCATTGGCTCTTTTCCTTCTGCTGACCCTCCGGGTTCCAGCACAGTCAGCTGGTCCTCGTTACTTTCATTGGCTCTTGTACCTTCTGCTACCCATCCGGGTTCCAGTACCGTCAGCTGGTTCTCCGCAGTGCCTTTGGCCTAGGTGCCTCCATGTCGGTATCCGAGTTCCAGCAACGTCTGCTGGTCCTTGGTAGTGCTTTGGAGCACAGGTACCTCCTGCTTAGTAACCGTGTCCCAGTAACGTCAGCTGGTCCTCGGTTGTGCCATTGGCTCTTTTCCTTCTGCTGACCCTCCGGGTTCCAGCACAGTCAGCTGGTCCTCGTTACTTTCATTGGCTCTTGTACCTTCTGCTACCCATCCGGGTTCCAGTACCGTCAGCTGGTTCTCCGCAGTGCCTTTGGCCTAGGTGCCTCCATGTCGGTATCCGAGTTCCAGCAACGTCTGCTGCTCCTTGGTAGTGCTTTGGAGCACAGGTACCTCCTGCTTAGTAACCGTGTCCCAGTAACGTCAGCTGGTCCTCGGTTGTGCCATTGGCTCTTTTCCTTCTGCTGACCCTCCGGGTTCCAGCACAGTCAGCTGGTCCTCGTTACTTTCATTGGCTCTTGTACCTTCTGCTACCCATCCGGGTTCCAGTACCGTCAGCTGGTTCTCCGCAGTGCCTTTGGCCTAGGTGCCTCCATGTCGGTATCCGAGTTCCAGCAACGTCTGCTGCTCCTTGGTAGTGCTTTGGAGCACAGGTACCTCCTGCTTAGTAACCGTGTCCCAGTAACGTCAGCTGGTCCTCGGTTGTGCCATTGGCTCTTTTCCTTCTGCTGACCCTCCGGGTTCCAGCACAGTCAGCTGGTCCTCGTTACTTCCATTGGCTTTTGTACCATCACCAACAGGACAAAGAAGGTTAAGACAAACTACAAGATACAGAACAAGAGACAGAAGAACAATAAGCAGAAGTTCAAAAAGCAGAAGAACATTAAGTATAAGACCAAAATGAAGAGCAAAATATATGCTCTAAATTCTAAGCAGAAGAAGACTAAGCAGTGTATGGGGGTGAGTCCGTTCCTCCTCGTGGTGCCCCTGGAAAATGCCTGATGCTGCTGCAGGCTAAACTGAACGCGGACAAATACTGTTGTAATTAAAATCTTTCGTGACAGCAAGAACGGAAGGATGAAAATTCAGAGTTTTACAGATTACAAGTACAGGAATGTCTGTCACAAATAAGAATATGATGAAAAGGATGAATAGGAAGAAGATGAAGAAGTAGAATATGAAGAATAATAACTGTTTAATAAGAACAATATAAGTAATGTTAACAAAAAGATGAATAGCAAGAAGTTTTAGAAGATTAAGAAGGTGAAGATGAAGAATAATTTGATGAGAAAGATGATGCTGCTGAAGATTATGAAGGAGAAAGTGTGTGAAAAGTTAAAAAGGTGAAGAGCATGGAAGTTGTGAAACAGACATATTTGACAAAATAGAAAAAAGGTTAACAACATTGTCAATTTCTTCGTCAATCCAAACGTATTTCAAAAAAAGAAATATTAATGCTATTCCATTGCATTGTGTTAAACATCTATGCCTTTAATGTCTCCTCAACCTCCCCCAATAAATTCTACATTACTCTTTGTTGTTTTCCTTCATGTACAATTAACCAACAAGGCAAGAATGGGTTTTTTTTAATTCCGATATTTTGTTCCCATAGACTTACATTGTATTTCGGTATCGGTATCGGGTATCGCCGATATTTTTTGTGTATCGGCGATACCATTCCGATTCCGATACTTTTGGATATCGGAAAGTATCGCTCAACTCTAGTATGCATTCAACAAGAATTCTTAAAGAAATCAAGGTCTCTTCTGGATTCTTCATAACATGTGTGCCGGCAGCTGAGTTAAGCTATCTGCGATCGTTGCCAATTGTAAGTAAGGTGAAAGAGATCCGGCATCTCACAGAGTCATATTTGCAGCTACAGGCCCGGGGACAGAATAGTAAAAAAGACTTTTCAGATTCATCTGTAAAACCCACAGCTTCTATAAAGCTACAGAACTTACTGCAGAGCATCCGCTCTCAACATATAAGAGTCTATACAGCTCCCCTTCTCCCTGTGAATCAGGATGGCTGAAGGAATGACTACACGGTCTCTGCCAGACCCATTGTCAGAGGAAGAGTGCATAGACCCTAATCCACCATTTAGTGAGAAGGCTAGACGTGTCACAAAGCCAACATGGAAAATAAGGGAGAATCTGGAATCCAGTAAACATGATCTTCTCCGTGCAACAGCAGAGCTATGGCAAAAACTCTTATGCCACATAAATAGCCTATCTCAGCCTGCTTCTCTCCAACGACCACTGGAGGGAGCTCTCGCACAACTGTGTTCAGATTATCAATGTTATGCAGAAATAACAGACCAATATATCGCAGTGTTAAAAAGACTTAACCCATCAGTTACCTGCAAAGAGCTGCAAGCTTTCCAAAAACTTAACTCTGAGAGAGAAAGCATGGTGCGCGATATAAAAGCCAAAACAGAGGCAAGAATCGCACTAATAGCCGAGATGTCATCTTGCATTTCTGGCTCTGCCAGACAGTCAAAGCGACCATCTAAGTCACGCTCTCCAAAATCCTCAACCCTCAGCGAACAGCTCATAAAAGCACGTGCGGAAGCTGAGGCCACTAAAATACAAGCTGCCTTTGCTCAAAAGGAAACTGAAATGAAAACTGAGGCCACTAAAATACAAGCTGCCCTAGAGGCCCTAGAGAAGGAACGCCAACACGCCATAGCCATGGCAAAGTTAAAGGTCCTGGAACAAGCCATCAGTGGGAGCCAAAGAGACAGCATCAGTTTAAGTGGTTTTGATACTGAAGACCCTCTTAAGCGTACTAGAGACTATGTACAAAGCCAACACAGTGCTATCCCTGCTACTGCAATCCTTCCTGACCACACAGATGCTCCCCTGAAACAACAGGGTTTTGATACTGAAGACCCTCTTAAGCGTACTAGAGACTATGTACAAAGCCAACACAGCGCTATCCCTGCTCCTGCAATCCTTCCTGACCACACTGATGCTCCCCTGAGACAACAGGACACAGAGCGTTTATCCCCATCCTGCACCCAAGGTCAGTACAATTACAATACGCTGCCAATCTTGTATCCTGATCCACCTCTGTGCACCGAAATGTACCAGAAACCTGCAAATCACCAAATCTTATACTCAGAATCCTACGTACAGGCCAATATGCAGGTAAGTCACCACACTTCGGTCAATCACACAATTCCAGTCCCATGTGTGGCAGAAACTAAGCTCATTAAGCCAGTTAATGGACTGAACGCCTACGCTGCCCCATATATACCTGCATTCCCAGGTCAAATCACAGACTGTATGAACAAAGCTATCCAGCCAGCATCGGTCCTTCCAAAATCGGAGAATGCTGATATGACTGGCCTCGCAAGGTACATGATTCGGCGCAATCTAACTAAGACCGGTCTTACAGAGTTTGACGATAAACCTGAGAACTACAGGGGTTGGAAGTGTACCTTTGAAACCACGATCAGTGATCTCGGCATCACCGCCGCTGAAGAGTTAGACCTGCTAATCAGGTGGCTTGGGCCACAATCCACGGATCGGGTCAAGAGACTTAAATCTGTCCACATCAGTAATCCCATTGCTGGTCTCACTGCTGCATGGATGAGGCTAGAAAGAAGCTATGGCAGTCCTGAGGTCATAGAAAGGGCCCTGTTCAAACGACTAGAGGATTTTCCAAAGGTATCTAATAAAGACAGTACAAGGTTCCAAGAGCTCAGCGACCTCCTGTTAGAGCTTCAGCTGGCCAAAGCAGACCCATACCTTCCTGGCCTCAGCTACCTGGACACTGCTCATGGGGTAACCCCAATAGTTTCCAAGCTGCCGTCCAATATCCAAAATAAGTGGGCCATGCTTGGATCAAAATACAAAAGGGAAAACCAAGTCTCCTTCCCTCCATTTTCCTACTTCTGCGAGTTCATCGAAAATATCGCAGAGTGTAAGACCGATCCAAGTTTTTCCTATGGAGAACACAGCGACCCTGTTTCATCTACTAAACACGACAGTCCACATCTTAACTACAGGAGCCACCAAGCTCCAATGTCCATCAAGAAGACTGATGTTCTTCCGGCACCTTCAGTATCACAAGATAAGAGCGACAAAGGTGAGAAGGTTGAGAATCCTAATCGCCAGTGTCCAATTCACAAACTGCCACATCCCCTGAAGAAGTGCATCGGCTTCAGGAAGAAGCCCTTCAAGAACGAAAGGAGCTCTTGAAGAAGTTTGGAGTATGCTTCAGGTGCTGCGCCTCTACCGAACATCTTGCTAAGGACTGTGTCATCCCCATCATGTGTCTAGAGTGCGACAGCGAAGACCACGTACAGGAGCTCCATCCATCACAGCCTGACTCTGCGTCTTCACCTTCTCCCACCACAAGCCATGGCGGGGAGAGTACAGACCAAGTGACAAGCCATGTTGCAGTATCTTCCTCATGCACCAATGTCTGTGGAGAAGGTCTTCGAGACAAGTCCTGTGCGAAGATTTGCCTGTCATGGGTTTATCCCAAGGGCCATCCAGAGAAGGCAGTCAAGGTGTACGTTAGAGCAACAAATCATTAGCCAGGTCAGAACTCTTTGACTTGTTTGGCTTAAAAGGAGACGTCTATCCCTACACCTTGGGCACCTGCAGCGGCGTTTTACAAACCTCTGGAAGAAGGGCCAGTGGCCTCATAATAACTTCTCTCGAGAAAGGCACCACGGAGATACCACTACCCACGCTTGTAGAGTGTAACCAAATACCATTCAATAGGGAAGAAATCCCAACACCAGAAGTCGCTCTTCAGCATCCTCATCTCAGAATGATAGCCAAGGAGATGCCACCCCTGGACGATAAGGCAGACATCCTAATTCTCCTCGGCAGAGACATTATACGACTGCACAAGATGCGTCAACAAATCCACGGACTACTCAATGAACCATATGCCCAGCGCCTCGAGCTGGGCTGGGTCATCATTGGCAATGTCTGTAGTGACCAGACAAAGAATCAGAACGACATCTCCTCTTACAAAACCGTTATTACGTCAGTTGACAACGACTTGTCCTCCCTGTCATACTCACGTCACCAATGGATGAAGGAGAAGTCAAATGACACTACGTGTCAACGGCAACCATTCGATATTTCAAGTCCGCTTTATCCTCGAGACTACAACCTCGAGATAACAGCATTCGATCATTCAACCAAGGACAACAACTCACTACCTACAGAGGGAGACAAAGTGATCATCAGGGTCATGAGCATCAAACCCACCGAAGACAACTATAACAGCTGGGTAGCTCCCTCACCTTCTCTTCCAACAAAGACTAAGTTGCCAAGGGATCCAGAGCAAGTAACTGCTAAGTTCCCAACCTTTGATACCCATCTCCATCACAAGCCTGGTCAAACCGAAGCCATGCTAGACTTCAGTGCTCAAAGTGAGAGCCCCTCTCTGAACAGCCTACCTCTGACCGATGGTGTCAGGATTTTCCCCACGCAATTCAGCCTCAGCTCGCTGGCGGATGTTGAACAAGACACGTTCACTTCCCAAGCATCACCCTGTAAGGAACTTGCTATCGAACGAGGAGCCTCGCCTGTTGAAAACAGCATCGATGGTCCTCTCGGGTTTAAGACACCCATCGCAGTTCTAGGCAGGGTACCACTGAGACAGCTTGCTACTCCGGATATCAACGGGAACACTATGCTACCATCTCAGAGACAGCAAAGATGGGAGACGGGGAAGAAGTCTCTAAAGGCCTTACAACAAATCCTGCCCCGTAGTTCTGTAAAGACTCTTTCAACCATCATCAAGAGACAAGTCTACCTTTCCTACGACGTGTCTACGAAGACTACAGCTGCAGGAGCCTCTCCCAGCGCTTCAGAAACCGGCAAAAAGGTACAGAAGCTGAGCTCTCTTTACCCTGGACATCCTTTCAGCTGGTCAGCCATCCTATCTGCTGACATACATTTCAGGCGAATCATCTGCTGGCTCCTTCGAGCAGGAGTCACATGATCTTAGCTTCGTCTCTGAACTCAGCTCACGGCGGGGAGCCTACCGCCATATACTCCTCCAGCTGTGTTGGAACATTGTAATATTTTAACTTTCTCCAGCGGATTATTGGGTTGGTGGAAGTGTTTGCACGTTGCGGCTTCCCCAATCCGAAGATCGGTTTTCGTTTAGACTTGGACTATTACGCTGTTGAGGACTTCATGCCTCCAACTGAACATTGGACCATGCCAATTGGACTTCAACTGTTGTTGTTATTACCTGCATGCTTGTTTTTTCCTTTTGTCTTTCAGGTCTACAGTGACATCTCCAGAGGACATCATAAAATTATGAAATCTATAGATTTCAGACAGGGAGTGTTATGTCCCATGAATGAGACATTTTACAGACTGTCCTGTGTATTTACATGCTGTATTGCAGTCTCTCATATTGTTTACTGTTGCTATGTGTCCCTGTGTTTGCATAGCTGAAATCCTCCCTTTACATCAAGTTTGTCCCTTCTGTCTCTCTGTCTCCCTCTTCTGGTGTGATGTCATTTCCTTCTTCTTTCTCCTGTGTTTCATTCTCCATCTTGATTTTATCAGAATCACATGTGTTTTCAGTCTGTCTGAAGAAAGTCTTTTTTACCTGCTGCTGTTTGTATGCATTCAACAAGAATTCTTAAAGAAATCAAAGTCTCTTCTGGATTCTTCATAACATGTGTGCCGGCAGCTGAGTTAAGCTATCTGCGATCGTCGCCAATTGTAAGTAAGGTGAAAGAGATCCGGCATCTCACAGAGCCATATTTACAGCCACAGGCCCCGGGGACAGAATACGCGCTATTTTCTCAACCAGACAGACAAAGCCAGCGAATGGGGGCAGATAATAATAGCCCAGAGAGGGACCATTATTTTTAGGCCCCCCTGGCTACTAACATCTGCCCCCAGCCACCCCAGAAAAGGCAAATCTATAATTAGATGCGCCCTTCCTGGCACTTAGCCCGTCTAGTCCCATTGCCCTGTAGCGGTGGCTAATGGGTTAATAATGGGTTAAAGCCACCTTGCTATTGGAAGGTGACTTTAAGCCAGGTTAATAATTGAGAGCTGTCAATTAGACAACTCTCAATTATTAATCCTATTGTATGAAATAAAAATAAAACACACACACTTTAATTAAAAATCATTTTAATGAAATAATCACACAGTTTTTGACCATCTTTTATTTTACAGGTAATCCGTGCGAAGCCCTTGTTCACCTGTAATAAAAATAAAATAATAAAGCAACATTTTCTTACCTATCCGGTGCTCTGTCAGGTCCCACGCTGTAATCCTTCACAAAGGGTTAACTGGTTTACAGATAGAAGCACTGCTAATGCTAGCAGCTCAGCTGTAAGCCCCCGAATGAAGGAGTTTCTCTCCCGGCCGACAGGAGAGGAAGTGATTAGTGTGGGGAGCTTAATTGATTGCTTCCCAGGCTAATCAGGTCAGGTCAGCCGGGGACACCGCACAGCATCAGTGACGTCAGAGGGAGTCCCGGCTGACCTGAAGTGAACTGATTAGCCTGGGAAGCAATCAATTAAGCTTCCCACACTAATCACTTCCTCTCCTGTCGGCTGGGAGAGGAACTCCTTCATTCGGGGGCTTACAGCTGAGCAGCCAGCATTAGCTGTTCTGCTAGCTGTAAGCCAGTTAACCCTTTGTGAAGGATTACAGCGTGGGACCTGACAGAGCACCGGATAGGTAAGAATAATGTTGCTTTATTATTTTATTGTGTGTTTTATTTTTATTTCATACAATAGGATTAATAATTGATTTTTGTCTAATTGACAGCTCTCAATTATTAACCTGGCTTAAAGTCACCTTTCAATAGGAAGGTGGCTTTAACCCATTATTAACCCATTCGCCACCGCTACAGGGCAATGGGAATAGACTGGCTAAGTGCCAGAAAGGGCGCATCTAATTATAGATTTGCCTTTTCTGGGGTGGCTGGGGCAGATGTTAGTAGCCACGGGGGGCACTAAATAATTGCACCCTCCCTAGGCTAATATCTGCCCCCACTCGCTGGCTTTCCCTGTCTGGTGTAGAAAATACCGCGGGAGCCCACGCATTTTTTTTCAACGAATTTACACTTTTAATTAACCCCTACATGTATGAAATTTTGCACACATACACTCATGTAATTGTTAGTGAAAACCATATATCAAACTACATGAAATGACATGGTTAACTGTATGTAAATCATGTGTCATTTCATGTCGGGTGGTTCCGTAAATTTCACAAAAGCCGGCAATTGAATTAGCGGCTATTATACTATGTAGAAGTGTATGAACTATAAATATATATATATATATGTCACAATGACATGTATATATATATATACATATATATATATATTCTTTGTGTATATATCTAGTGTTTTGTGAGCTGTCAGTGTGATTTTACAGTATTGATTATGTATGGGAACTTCCGATTCCGGTATTCGATATGCAAAAAGTATCGGAACTCAGTATCGGAATTTCGATACCGCGAATATCGGCCGATACCCGATATTTGCAGTATCGGAATGCTCAACACTACCGATGACCCCTGATCTGAAGGCCAAGGTGGCCATCATGGCATTGGAGGGAGAGGCCCGGGACTCTGTGATGTTAAGGCCCCCTGGACAACGGAATACTTTTTCCGGGTATTGCAGATCTTGGAAGAAACCCACGGGGCCCGACTGATGTTGGGGAACTGAGAACCCGACTGTTCAGCCGCATGCAGGGGAGGGGGAGACGGTCACTCAGTATATGAATGTGCTGCAGGAACTCTATATGGCCATCGAGCGAAAGGACGGGGTAGGCGTGGGGCCCCTTGACATTACGCTGCGTGACCTCTTGATGACTGGAATGCGCGACCCCCTAACTAAGCAAGCCTTGCGAGAACGGATATGGGTAGACTCGCGTTTGACCTTCTCCGGGGTAGGGAATGAGGTCCGCTATCGAGAGCAGGAGCAAAAGGTGACAGCACCCGTGTGGAAGGCGCAGAGCATTGAAGCCTCCCTGAATGCCATCAGTGAGCCCCTGTGGGTGGGGGAAATGCGACAGGAGCTGGAGAATGTCAGAGGTGAACTAGCTGAAGTGAAAGAAAGGCCGGAGCTAGAGGCGGCCTACCAGGGCCACCGCTTGTTTTAACTGTGGAGAGATAAGCCACTTCACCCGGGAGTGCCCTTGGCGGGGGAAGAACTCGCCCAGGTGGCCAATAAACTAGAGGGCTCTGAGCCGGGGGGACGCCGCTCGGAGCCAGAACACACCTCACGGGGTGGTGGAAGTCCCGAGGACCTGGTCGCGAAGTGTCCGCTGGTTTGGGCGGAATTTGAAGGCCATGCCATGCGCTGCATGGTAGACACGGGGTCACAAGTGATCACTATGCCTGAGACTTACTTCCGGCAACATTTTCCAGAAGCCACAAGACCCCAGTGGGGGTCCGTGATAAAACTGGTGGCTGTTAATCAACTGCCTATTCCCGTCGCTGGAGTAGCATGGATGCAGATCTCGATGTGCGACAAGCCCTTGGGCCGACGAGGCGTGGTCCTGACTCAGGGAGGTGATACTGATGGATATGTCGTCACCTTGGGCATGAATGTGCTAAAAGAATTTGGCAGCCTCCTTCTCCATGAACCGGCCCAAGAAACGTTAAAACAATGGGGCCCATCGCACTTCGCAGGGGCAGGTCTTTCAGCAGTTGGTGCGGGGTGCACAAATCCAGGAGTATTGCCAGGAGGGAGAGGTGCTGGGGAGAGTGACTGTGCCTGTGAATCCTCAGCTCAAGCTGCCGCCAGGACAGACAGTTGTTGCGCTGCTGGTCCGGGCCCATGTACCGCTGGAAGAAGTATAGGTGCAGGTGGAGCCATGTTTTCTCGAGCATCTACACTCCGGGCTCCTGGTGGCTCATGCCCTGGCTGCCATACAAAAGGGGACCGTCCTTGTGCGGTGTGTCAATCTGGAGAACCAGGACCTTTTACTGAAGCCCCGCATTGAAATGGCAAAAGTAGTAAAACCAATGGAAGCGGTACTCCCGCCCCCGGCGTTGCAGATGGGGGTGAATCCAAGGGATCCCTAGGCAGTAACTGTGCATGTCGTCTGGACCGCAGAGCCCCCGCCTGAGCAGGTGAGACGAGCTATCTTGGAGAAAATAGGAGCTGAACTCTCTGACCTCAACCCGGCCCAAATACACCAGGTGGAAGCTCTCTTGAGCCATTACCAAAAGGTGTTTGCCAGCCATGAGGACGATTTTGGGTGCACCACAGCCATTACACACGGCATTCCCACTGAAGGGGCGGCCCCCATCAGGGAGCGATATCGGCAGATTCCACCGCTGTTTTACCAAGAAGTGAAAATGCTGTTGAATCAAATGCTGCAAAAGGGGGTCATCCGGGAAAGTCAAAGCCCCTGGGTAGCTCCCATAGTGTTGGTGCGGAAAAAGGACGGCACCCTGCGGTTCTGTGTGGATTACCGTAAGTTGAATGCCTGCACCATCAAAGACTCGTACCCACTCCCTCGTATAGAGGAGTCTCTGTCGGCCCTAGGAAAGGTGAAATATTTTTCTACCTTGGATTTGGCAAGTGGATACTGGCAGGTACCGATGTCTGAGGAGGATCGAGCAAAAACCGCCTTCATTTTGCCCAAGGGACTGTTTGAATTCAACCGGATGCCGTTTGGACTGGCCAACGCCCCTGGTACTTTCCAGCGCCTGATGGAGCGGTGTCTAGGCGACCTCAACTTCGAAGCCACCCTAATATATTTGGATGACATTATCACCTATGCCGCCACGTTTGAAGACCACCTGCATCGCCTGGGCCAGGTGCTCGGCCAGCTGCAAAAGTATGGATTGAAGGTGAAGGCCCAATAATGCCACCTGTTCTGCACACAAATAGAATACCTGGGGCATGTGGTCTCAGCCGAGGGCATGAGGCCGTCTCCAGGGAAGGTCGCTGCAATACAGGAGTGGCCTACTCCCGAGACAGTGAAGGATGTGCGGGCCTTCTTGGGGCTAGCTGGATACTACCGTCGCTTTGTGAAAAATTTCGCCCGCCGAGCTCGAGCCCTGCAGGACCTGCTAAAAAGAATCCCATCCGGTGCTAACAACTGTAAGGTACAGTGGCGAGAACCACAGGAAGAAGCTTTTCGAGACCTTAAGGCCGCACTCTCAGAAGCCCCGGTGTTAGCCTACGCGGATTTCTCACAACCGTTCATTCTGCACACTGACGGGAGCTTACACGGGATGGGGGCTGTGTTGATGCAGATGCAGGATGGCCGAGAGAGGGTGATCGCCTATGGCAGCCGATCACTTCACGACTCCGAGCGCAATCCTAACAACTACAGCTCTTTCAAGCACAAGCTTCTGGCGGTAGTGTGGGCCATGACGGAGCGATTCGCGGAGTACCTAGCGGGATCTGAGATGGTGGTATGAACCGACAGCAACCCACTGGCCCACCTTGAAATTGCCAAACTGGGGGCCCTGGAGCAGCGGTGGGTAGCCAGGATGGCCAAGTTCAAATACAAAATAGAGAGAGGGGCAGAGAATATCCACGCCGATGCCTTGTCCTGGATCCGGCGCCCCATCCCAGGATGGAGCCAGGATGGAGAGCTAGAGGGAGAGGAAACACCGTATTTTCTAAAACCCGACGAGACCACAGCAGTGACAAGAGAGCAGTCCTGTACAAAACCCACTGGGGGCATACTCGATCAATCCCGGGATGAATGGATATGCCAGAAACAAGCAGATATTGAAATTAGCGCCCTTCGCCGGTGGGTAGCCCAAGGACAACTTCCCAATGACGGTCAAAGAAAAATACTTTCTAAGGACGTTGTGCTAATGCTCCGTCATTGAGAAAAACTGGTGCTCAAAAAGAGACTTGTATCGCAAAACCACTCTACACACCGAACCCACCGTAGGCTGGCAAGTGGTGGTGCCGGGGGCCCTACTGACTGACATTGCTCGGGAGGCTCATGAGAAAGGGGCTCATTTTGGCATATAAAACTTTCCAGTGGCCACAGCGAATAGCCTATCATCCCCAGTTACAATCCTTAATAGAAGAAGTGTGCCGAGCATGCCGCTTATGTGAGTTGACTAAACCACCAGAACAACGAGCCCCCTTACAAACAATTGTAACCACCGCGCCCCTTGAACTGTTAATGGTGGATTACTTAACCATCGGTCCAGCTCATCAAGAATATCAATACTGCTTAGTCATGGTGGACCATTTTCCCAAGTTTGCCATAGTGGTCCCCACCCAAGATCAAACAGCAGAATCGGCTGCTTATGCTATCTGTAAAAACTTTATCCAAATGTATGGCTGCCTGCAAAGCATCCACTCAGACCAAGGGACCTGCTTCCTGGGGAAAGTGATGGAGGAACTGCATCACCTGTACGGCATTGACAAATCCCGGACCACACCATATCATCCGCAAGGGAATGGAGCCTGTGAACGGTTCAACAGGACTCTAACTCAAAAGTTGCGGACCCTGCAAGATGACCAGAAAGCCCGTTGGCCTAAATACGTCCCCGAATTGGTCTGGGTATATAACAACCGGGTACATCGGGTTAACGGGTACACCGCATACACGCTACTCTTCGGTCGGGAAGGCAAGGGAATTACTGAGGTAGAGCTGGACCCCGAGGAAGAATGGTCATGGGCGGGGGTTCACTCCTGGGTCCGGGACCACCGGTATCATCTGCAGACCCTACACAGGTAGTGCAGACTATAGATGAGCGACTTTGCCTCTGGGAGGGTCGAGTCGGTTTCGTGAAACCCGACTTTCTCAAAAGTCGAGTAGAACGAAATCGGCCGACTATTGGGAAAAGTCGGAGGTCTGACTGAAACCCAATGCAAGTCAATGGGGAAACAAAGTCGGCAGAGAGTGGAGGACAGTAAACACACCTACAGTGCCCATTTCAATGCCAACGACACCAATGCTTACTACTTAAGCTTGTCAACTTTAATTTACTTTATAATAATAGTTACGCATTGAAAACTGGGGGTTATTTGGCTAACGTTGTGGAGGGGGTAGGGCTGGCTCCAGGTTTTCGTGTGCCCCGGGTGAAAGAGTGTCAGTGGGCCCCTTTAACACATACCACAATTCGTGATGCTCCGATACGGCACAGAAATATAGGTATAGCACAATGACAAATACTTCACTTCTTACATTACACGACTGATATCTATTTTAAATTCTACAATAGCTCAAAAAACGGACAGTATATTCCTCCATACAGTATTATGGCCAACACATAGTGCGCCATACAGAATAATAAGCCCCATATATTGCTCCATACAGAATAATTGGTCCCATACAATGTTCCATACAGTATATGATGAGCTCCACATAATGCTACAGTATATGATGGTCCCCATATAATGTGCCATACAATACAGGATGGTCCCCAAAGAGTATAATGAGCCCCACATATTGCTCCATACAGTATAAGGAGTTGCATATAAAGCTCCATACAGTATATGATGGGCCCTATATATTGCTCCATACAGAATGGGCTCCATATAATGCTCCATACAGAATAGGCCCCATATGTGCTCCATATGATGCTCCATACCTTATATGATGCCCCATAAATAGTGAACCCCATATGATGCTCCAGTGTATGATGGGCCCCATGGATAATGCTCCAGTGTATGATGGGCCTATATAATGCTCCATATATAATGGGCCCCATATGATGCTGCAGTATATGATGGGCCCCATGGATGATGCTCCAGTGTTAAGATTTGGTAGCTGAGGAGGACAGGAGCAAAAAACAGCAAAGGCAGCCGAACACCAGAGAGGTTGGGAACTAAAAGGTTGCAGACCCCTAAACTAACCGCACAACTAGAAGCAGCCGTGGGAAGTACCTATGGTGACCTAGACGCCTCGTCACAGCCGGAGAGATTAGCTACACCTGAAGATAGAAAGAGGAAAGCTAACTGCCCCAGAGTAGAGCCCCAAAAGAATAGGTAGCCCCCACACATATAATGTCGGTTAGACAACATGAAATAGAAAAAGCAGGTAGAAAATAGAGTAATCAAACGCTGGGGCCAAATACTGCCTAGATAGGACAGAACAGGACAGAATACTATCTGCAACCCAGAAAAACCCTAGAAAAATTCCAACACTTCTGATTTCAAAAAATGCTGAGACCACACGATCTCGCCACCCGCTAAATCAGATCTCTGGTGTGAACAAGCGGCTAACCTGCAGCCACTTAAATAGCAGGGACAGAGCAATTGAACAAATAAACAGTGGCTACTGAAAAACAGAGAGTAGCACAGGAGGGGAACCAGGCTAACCTCCCACAAGAGTGCAGACAAAAAAATGGAAATAGCAAACAAGATAGAAACAAGCAGCAAATAACTTATCTGAAAGTAGCAGACGAAAGCAAGACACCAGCTGACTTCCAAATGGACCAGGAAACAACAATTGATCACCGGCGAGGATCATGGGAAGGCAGCTCACTTATATCAGCCCAGTCCGTCTCTCCTGATTGCCAGTCATCGCTCGCAGGTGATGGACTTCTACTATTCAACACTGGTTCAATACCCTCAGCAACCACCAGAGGGAGCCCCAACTCAGAAATCATTTCCAACATGCTCACAACACTCCAGTGTATGATGGGCCTATACACTGTGTGCAGAATTATTAGGCAAATGAGTATTTTGATCACATCATCCTTTTTATACATGTTGTCCTCCTCCAAGCTGTATAGGCTTCAAAGCCAACTGCCAATTATGTAAATCAGGAGATTTGCATCTCTGTAATGAGGAGGGGTGTGGTCTAATGACATCAACATCCTATATAAGGTGTGCTTAATTATTAGGCAACTTCCGTTCCTTTGGCAAAATGGGTCAGAAGAGAGATTTTACGGACTCTGATAAGTCAAAAATTGTGAGATGTCTTGCAAGGGGGATGCAGCAGTCTTGAAATTGACAAACTTTTGAAGCGTGATCACTAGTGTTGAGCATTCCGATACTGCAAATATCGGGTATCGGCCGATATTAGCTGTATCGGAATTCCGATTCCGAGTTCCAATATTTTCGTCTTATCGGATACCGGAATCGGGATTGTCACTGTCACTGTCAGTGTCCGTCGGTCGGGTCTGTCAGGAGTCAGCGGCACTTACCTGGCAGAAGATCTCCGGCGGTCACGTCCTGCACTGCTTCATGGCCGCCATCTTCTTTCCCCGGCGGTCACATGCAGTTTCTCGCGATAACTGCAGTGACTGCTGGGTAATCGCGGCCGTAAAGCAGTCAGTCCGATGACGTCACCGCCGGGGAAGCAGGTAATCAGCTGTGCTGCGTTGCAATGACAGGCTCTGCCTGTCATTGCGATGTAGCAGAGCTGGATCGTCGTGGGACTGTCGTTATGGACTGCGTCGGACAGGTGGTATACTGTTGGTTTGTTTTTTTTCTTTTTTTACAGGAGATCGATGGCGTCGCAGGAATGAGAGTACAATAAAAAAAATGAAAACTGTGTTGTCTCTTTTATTTCATTAAAAGACTTTTTTCTTGCTGTCTTTTTTTTATACATTTAATAACTTTGGGATTAATAATGGATCGGTGTCTTATTGACGCCTCTCCATTATTAACCGGGCTTATTGTCACCGTGCAATCAACGGTGACATTAACCCCTTATTACCCCGCTTGCCACCGCTACAGGGCAAGTGGGAAGAGCCGGGTAAAGTGCCACAATTGGCACATCTTTTGATGCGCCAAATGTGGGGCTGCTGTAGCCTGGTATTATCAGGCTGTTGAGGGCCAAAATCCATGGGCCTTGACAGTCTTTTAATACCAGGCCGCAGCAGTCTGCATTTTACTTGGCTGGTTAACAAAAATAGGGGGATCCCCACGCCGTTTTTTTTTTCGAGGGGATCCCCTATTTTTGTTAACCAGCCAAGCTAAGCAGACTGCTGTGGCCTGGTATTATCAGGCTTGCAAGGTCCATGGATATTGGATCCTTACCAGCCTGAAAAACCAGGCCTCAGCGGTCTGCTTCATCTGGCTGGTTAACAAAAATAGGGGGGACCCCACGCCAATTTTTTTCGAGGGGATCCCCTATTTTTGTTAATCAGCCAAGATATGCAGACTGCTGTGGCCTGGTATTATCAGGCTGGCAAGGTCCATGGATCTTGGCTCCTTAACAGCCTGAAAATCCAGGCCTCAGCGGTCTGCTTCATCTGGCTGGTTAACAAAAATAGGGGGGACCCCACGCCAATTTTTTTCGAGGGGATCCCCTATTTTTGTTAATCAGCCAAGATATGCAGACTGCTGTGGCCTGGTATTATCAGGCTGGCAAGGTCCATGGATCTTGGCTCCTTAACAGCCTGAAAATCCAGGCCTCAGCGGGCTGCTTCATCTGGCTGGTTAACAAAAATAGGGGGGACCCCACGCCAATTTTTTTCGAGGGGATCCCCTATTTTTGTTAATCAGCCAAGATATGCAGACTGCTGTGGCCTGGTATTATCAGGCTGGCAAGGTCCATGGATCTTGGCTCCTTAACAGCCTGAAAATCCAGGCCTCAGCGGTCTGCTTCATCTGGCTGGTTAACAAAAATAGGGGGGACCCCACGCCATTTTTTTTTCGAAGGGAACCCCTATTTTTGTTAATCAGTTCCCTCTGACGTCACTGATTGTGTCCCTGGCTGACCTGAAGTGAAAGTGGAAAGCAATCAATTAAGCTTTCCACTTAAGGGCCCGTCTCACATAGCGATATCGCTACCGAGATCGCTGCTGAGTCACTAGTTTTGTGACGCAGCAGCGAGCTCACCAGCGATATCGCTGTGTGTGACATTCAGCGACGATCAGCCCCCCTGCCGGGTATCGCTGATCGTCGCTGAAATGTCAGGACCTTTGATCGCTGGTTTCCCGCTGACAGGCACACATCGCTGCGTGTGACAGGCGGGAGACCAGCGATCCGCTGGTAACCAAGGTACACAGCGGGTTTCCAGGCGCGGGGCTGTGCCTAGAAACCCGCTGTGTACCTTGGATACCAGCGCCCTGATGCAGGGAGCTGGTATCCAAGGTACATAGCGGGTTTCCAAGCGCTGCGCGGTGCCTGGAAACCCGCTGTGTACCTTGGTTACCAGCGGATCGCTGGTCTCCCGCCTGTCACACGCAGCGATGCGTGCCTGTCAGAGGGAAACCAGCGATCAAAAAAAGGTCCTGACATTTCTGCGACGATCAGCGATACCCGGCAGGGGGCTGATCGTCGCTGAATGTCACACACAGCGATATCGCTGGTGAGCTCGCTGCTGCGTCACAAAACTAGTGACTCAGCAGCGATCTCGGTAGCGATATCGCTATGTGAGACGGGCCCTTAAGCGATGTTACCCGCAGTGTCGCTGTCCCAGATCGCTGCCTGAGCTGCCTGTTTGGCAGCTCAGCAGCGATCATGTAGCGATACACCAGCGATCCTGACAAGTGCATATCGTTGTCGGGATCGCTGGTGTATCGTTATGTGACACCCAGCCTTTACTCTCCTGTCAGGCAGGAGAGGAACTCAATCATTTGGGGTTTACTGTGAGGCTGCAGCATTAGCTGCGGTCCCTGCAGTAAACATTAACCCTTTCTGAAGGATTACACCGTGGGACCTGACTGTGCATGGGATAGGTAAGAATAATTTTGCTTTTTTATTTTATTTTTATTACAGGAAATGGTTTTTGCAGTAAAATAAAAGATGGTCAAAAACATGTGTCTTTATTTCATTAAAATGATTTTTAATTAAAGTGTGTGTGTTTTATTTTTATTTCATGCAATAGGATTAATAATTGATAGTTGTCTAATTGACAGCTCTCAATTATTAACCTGGCTTAAGGTCACCTTTCAATAGCAAGGTGGCTTTAACCCCATATTAACCCATTCGCCACCGCTACAGGGCAATGGGAATAGACGGGCAAAGTGCCAGAAAGGGCGAATCTAATTATAGATTTGTCTTTCCTGGGGTGTCTGGGGGCAGATGTTAGTAGCCGGGGGGGGCAAAAATAATGGTCCCTCTCTGGGCTATTATTATCTGCCCCACTCACTGGCTTTGTCTGTCTGGTTGCGAAAATAGGGCGGGAGCCCACGCATTTTTTTTCAGCAATTTTACACCTCATATATATATACATGTCATTGAATTTGTGACACATATATATATATATTTATATTTGTAGTTCATACACTTCTACATAGTATAATAGCCGCTAATTCAATTGCCGGCTTTTGTGAAAATGCAGAACCCGACATGAAATGACACTTGGTGTACATAGGGTTAACCATGTCTTTTCATGTCCTTTGCTATCTAATTTGCACAAACAATTAAATCAGACTATGTGTGCAAAATTTCACACCTGTAGGGGTTAATTAAAGGTGTAAATTCGTAGCAAAAAAGTCCGTTTTTTTTACAACGAATTTACACCTTTAATTAACCCCTACAGGTGTGAAATTTTGCACACATAGTCTGATTTAATTGTTTGTGCAAATTAGATAGCAAAGGACATGAAAAGACATGGTTAACCCTATGTACACCAAGTGTCATTTCATGTCGGGTGACCCGACATGAAATGACACTTGGTGTACATAGGGTTAACCATGTCTTTTCATGTCCTTTGCTATCTAAGGCCGGAGTCACACTGGCGACAAAATCGGACGACTGCAATGCGATGAAATATCGCATTGCAGTCGGACCTATGTTAATCTATGGAGCAGCTCCCAGTATCAGATTTTTTGTGGTCCGTTTTAAACGTCCGTGTACAATCGCAGCATGCTGCGATTGTCACCGATTGTCGGTCGACAATCGCCAATGCAAGTCTATGGGAGCGATGAAAAATCTGATTACAAACGGACCACACTGTGTGACTTGCGATGAAATCGCATCGGTGTCCTTTAGAAAAGCCGGCAATTCATCCCCGCCTATACTGTAAAATCACACTGACAGCTTTAATAAAGACTAGAAAGAATAGATATATACACATAGAACACATACATATATATATACATGTCATTGTGACATGTATATATACATATATTTATAGTTCCTAGACTTCTACATACTGTAATAGCCGCTAATTCAATTGCCGGGTTTTGTGAAATCACAGAAGCCGACATGAAATGATACATTGTTTCCACACATTTAACCATGTAATTTCATGTATTTTTATATATGTTTGAAACATACAATTACATGAGTGTATTTGTGCAAAATTTCAGACATGTAGGGGTTAATTAAAGGTGTAATTTCGTTGAAAAAAAATGCGTGGGCTCCCGCTGTATTTTCTCCACCAGACAGACAAAGCAAAGCGAGTGGGGGCAGATAATAATAGCCTAGGGAGGGTACATTTTTTTTGTGCCCCCCCTGGCTACTAACATCTGCCCCCAGACACCCCAGAAAGGGCAAATCTATAATTAGATTCGCCCTTTCTGGCACTTTGCCCGTCTATTCCCATTGCCCTGTAGCGGTGGCGAATGGGTTAATCTCACCTTACTGTCACCTTGCTATTGAAAGGTGAACTTAAGGCAGGTTAATAATTGATAGCTGTCAATTAGACAACTATCAATTATTAATCCTATTGAAGTAAATAAAAAAACACACACACTTTAAGAATAAATAATTTTAATGAAATAAAAACACATTTTTTTGACCATATTTTATTTTACACTTAATCCGTGCGAAGCCATTGATCTCCTAAAATAAAGAAAAATAAATAAAACAACATTATTCTTACCTATTCCGCTGATCTGTCACGTCCCACGCTGTAATCCTTCACAAAGGGTTAACTAGCTTTGAGCCAAGCACTGCAAGTAATCCTGCATGCTCAGCTCAAAGCTCCTGAATGAATAAGTTCCTCTCCTGGCGACAGGAGAGGATGTGTTTCATGAATGAAGCTTAATTGATTGTGTCCACTTTCCCTTTAGGTCAGGTCACTACAGTTAAATTGGCAAGAAATCAATTAAGCTCCATTCATGAATCTATTCCTCTACTTTCGCTGGGAGAGGAACTTATTCATTCAGGGGAATACAGGTCTGAGACAGCATTATTAGCTCTCTGCGACCTGTAACCTGTTAACCCTTTCTGATGGATTACACCGTGGGACCTGACTGTACATCGGATTGGTAAGTATAATTTTGCTTTTTTATTTTATTTTTATTACAGGAAATGGTTTTAGCAGGAAAATAAAATATGGTCAAAAACTGTGTGATTATTTAATTAAACTTATTTTTTATTAAAGTGTGTGTGTTTGATTTTTCTTTCATACAATAGGATTAATAATTGATAGTTGCCTAATTGACAGCTATCAATTATTAACCTGGCTTAAAGTGACCTTTCAATTGCAAGGTCATTTTAACCCCTTATTAACCCATTCGCCACCGCTACAGGGCAATGGGAATAGACGGGCAAAGTGCCAGAAAGGGCGAATCTAATTATAGATTTGCCCTTTCTGGGGTGTCTGGGGGCAGATGTTAGTAGCCAGGGGGGCACAAAAAAAATGTACCCTCCCTAGGCTATTATTATCTGCCCCCACTCGCTTGCTTTGTCTGTCTGGTGGAGAAAATACAGCGGGAGCCCACGCATTTTTTTTTTAACGAATTTACACCTTTAATTAACCCCTACATGTCTGAAATTTAGCACACATATACTCATGTAATTGTATGTTTCAAACATATATAAAAATACATGAAATTACATGGTTAAATGTGTGGAAACAATGTATCATTTCATGTCGGCTTCTGTGATTTCACTGAAGCCGGCAATTGAATTAGCGGCTATAACAGTATGTAGAAGTGTAAGAACTATAAATATATGTATATATATATATGTCACAATGACATATATATAATATATATATATATATATATATATATATATGTGCTCTATGTGTATATATCTATTCTTTCTTTTGGCATTTAAATACTATTCTTTTGGATCCATTATATGTCAGTTTTGCAAGCCTGCGAGAAAATCTCGCAAGTCGGATGAAAATCGGATGTTACAAGGTACACACACATGCGATTAAATCGCATCTTTGAAGGAAAATCGGATGCCAGAAGGATGTGTGATGTTTTTATTTTGATCCGATTGTCGACCGTCTAAAACGGACCGATTTTTTGTGGTTGTGTGTGACTCCAGCCTAATTTGCACAAACAATTAAATCAGACTATGTGTGCAAAATTTCACACCTGTAGGGGTTAATTAAAGGTGTAAATTCGTAGCAAAAAAAGTCCGTTTTTTTTACAACGAATTTACACCTTTAATTAACCCCTACAGGTGTGAAATTTTGCACACATAGTCTGATTTAATTGTTTGTGCAAATCAGATAGCAAACGACATGAAAAGACATGGTTAACCCTATGTACACCAAGTGTCATTTCATGTCGGGTGCTTCTGTCTTTTCACTGAAGCCGGCTTTACCCGGCAATTGAATGAGAGGATATTTTACTATGTAGAAGTGTATAAACTATACATATATGTATATATATATGTCACAATGACATGTATATATATATATATGTATTCTATGTGTGTATATTTAGTGTTTACAAGGAAAGAATGGGTTTTTTTTAGTTGCGATATTTTGTTCCCATAGACTTACATGGGACTTCCGGTATCGGTATCGGGTATCGCCGATATTTTAGTGATATCGGCGATACCATTCCGATTCCGATACTTTAGGATATCGGAAAGTATCGCTCAACTCTAGTGATCACTGAACAATCAAGCGTTTCATGGCAAATAGCCAACAGGGTCGCAAGAAGCGTGTTGATAAAAAAAGGCTCAAAATAACTGCCCATGAATTGAGGAAAATCAAGCGTGAAGCTGCCAAGATGCCATTTGCCACCAGTTTTGCCATATTTCAGAGCTGCAACGTTCCTGGAGTATCAAAAAGCACAAGGTATGTCATACTCAGGGACATGGCCAAGGTAAGGAAGGCTGAAAAACGACCACCTTTGAACAAGAAACATAAGATAAAACGTCAAGACTGGGCCAAGAAATATGTTGAGACTGATTTTTCTAAGGTTTTATGGACTGATGAAATGAGAGTGACTCTTGATGGGCCGGATGGATGGGCCCGAGTCTGGATCAGTAAAGGGCAGAGAGCTCCACTCTGACTCAGACCCCAGCAAGGTGGAGGTGGGGTACTGGTATGGGCTGGTATCATCAAAGATGAACTTGTGGGACCTTTTCGGGTTGAGGATGGAGTGAAGCTCAACTCCCAGACGTACTGCCAGTTTCTGGAAGACACCTTCTTCAAGCAGTGGTACAGGAAGAAGTCGGTATCGTTCAAGAAAAACATGATTTTCATGCAGGACAATGCTCCATCACATGCATCCAAATACTCCACAGTGTGGCTGCCCAGTAAAGGTCTAAAAGAAGAAAAAATAATGACATAGCCCCTTGTTCACCTGATCTGAACCCCATAGAGAACCTGTGGTCCCTCATAAAATGTGAGATCTACAGGGAGGGAAAACAGTACACCTCTCGGAACAGTGTCTGGGAGGCTGTGGTGGCTGCTGCATGCAATGTTGATCGTAAACAGATCAAGCAACTCACAGAATCTATGGATGGAAGGCTTTTGAGTGTCATCGTAAAGAAAGGTGGCTATGTTGGTCACTGATTTTTTTTTGTTTTTGAATGTCAGAAATGTTTATTTCTAAATTTTGTGTTGTTATATTGGTTTACCTGGTGAAAATAAACAAGGAGATGGACATATATTTGGTTTTTATTAAGTTGCCTAATAATTCTGCACAGTAATAGTTACCTGCACAAACAGATATCCTTCTAAGGCCTCTTTCACACATCCGTTGTGAGCCTGACGGCGCCCTCTGGCATTTTGTAGTCCAACCGCATCCGGCGAAATGTGATGCCGGATGCGTTTTTTTTTGCATTGACTTGCATTAGCGCCGGATGGCGCCGCATGTCAGTGCGTTGTATGCGTTTTTGTCCGGATCCGGCGGAAATGTACATTCCGGCGGCCGGACACAACGCAGCATGTAACGTTTTTATTTTTTGCCGGAGCTGCCTGATGTGCCTGAAGCGGCGCATCAGGCAGCCGCAAACAATAGAATTCAATGGAACCGGATCAGACTTTTGTGCAATCCGGCAAAAGTCTGATCCGGATTCTGGAAATCGAGGTCTACTACTACTACTGCTACTACTACTACATTTTCCAGTGTCTCCGGGCATCAGAAACCCTCTTTTTGTGGGTTCAAAAGTTCAGGACGGATCCTGCAAAAAACCGGATGCGGCGCATCCGGTTTTCATACTGTATGCCGGATGCGGCGCTGCGGCAAAATGCCGGGGGCGCCGTCAGGCGCACAACGGATGTGTGAAAGAGGCCTAAGATAGCCAAATCTAAAAAAACCCACTCCAACTTCCAAAAATATTAAGCTTTGATATTTATGAGTCTTTTGGGTTGATTGAGAACATAGTTGTTCAATAATAAAAAGAATCCTCTCAAATACAACTTGCCTAATAATTATGCAAACAGTGTATAATGCTCCATATATAATGGGCCCAATATGATGCTCCAGTGTATGATGGGCCCCATTTATAATGCTCCAGTGTATGATGGGCCCCATGGATGATGCTCCAGTGTATGATGGGCCTATATAATGCTTCATGTATAATGGGCCCCATGATGCTCCAGTGTATAATGGACCCCGTATATGATGCTCCAGTGTATGATGGGCCCCATGGATGATGCTCCAGTGTATGATGGGCCTATATAATGCTTCATGTATAATGGGCCCCATGATGCTCCAGTGTATAATGGGCCCTGTATATGATGCTCCAGTGTATGATGGGCCCCATTTATAATGCTCCAGTGTATGATGGGCCCCATGGATGATGCTCCAGTGTATGATTGGCCTTTATAATGCTCCATATATAATGGGCCCCATTTATAATGCTCCAGTGTATAATGGGCCCTATCTATAATGCTCAAGTGTATGATGGGCCCCATATATAATTCTCCAGTGTATAATGCTCCCCATATATTGCTCCAAACATTTAAAAAAATGAAATACCTCTCCTCGCTGTGCACTGCTCTACTCTGGACCCCTCAGCGTCGCCATCTTCCAGCTCTCTGCAGTTGGACTGTTCAGTCAGAGGGCGTATAGATGTGACGTCATCGCGCTCTCTGACCTGAATGTCACTGTCAGGAAACGCGGAAGACGTCACAGCGGTGGAGCAGGGAGAGGTAAGTATTGCAAGTGCGGGGGCACTGAGAAAGCAGGGGGGGCACACTCGTGGGCGACAACACTGGCACAGGGCCACTCATAGTATGCTGGTGTCTCTGATGGCGAGTGGGCCCCCCCACCGTCAGACACCGGTGTACTATGAGGGGCCCTGTGCCAGTGCCGTCGCCCACGAGTGGGCCCCCCACCTGCTCAGGGCACCGGCACTTGACCGGGTGCGCCAGGTGCTGACTCCGGCCCTGGGGGGGGGGGGTACAGCCCGGTTAGGGAGGTGGAAACGGGTGCACCTATAATGAGGCAAGTTGAGCACTTTGTCTCAGGCGGCGGTGCGCCCCTGAAGAGAGGGGGTGACAGAGCGGCGCCGCCCCTGTAGTCAGAAAATGTGCTGTCAACGCTTCTCACATCACATAGATGCCGGAGAGGAAAGTGCACGTCCTGTGTGCTGCAGACAAGCGCAGTGCAGACTCCTCATCCTTTTCTCCCCATGTGTACCGCTCCGTACCCTACAAAAAGCAGGGGACTGAGCGCACTGAGCTTCCTCCGTGTCACCAAACACTTCCCTACTGCTCACTGCTGAATGCAGGAGCCTAGCTGGCCAAAGGACCTTTGATGATGTCAGGACCACGTGAGTCTATGGGAGGAGTCAGGCTGTGAGCTGTGCTTGGTGATGTGGCACATGAGTAGAAAGGCAACTACATAACCTGCGTGGTGCCCGGGAAGAATTGTGCCCGGCAGGGTGCAGAGCCCAGCGCGTGTCAACTGGCTGCAGCAGAGCTGTATGTGCAGAGCCCGGCAAACTGCACTCAAAATGCATGTTCCAAATTATTATGCACAGCAGAGTTTTCAACCTTTTCATTTTAATAAAGAACAAAAAAATGGTCATTTTTGAAATTATAAGCATTAGTAGGTTATTACAAACTGAAATCAAACAGTTTTCAACTCAAAACTTTATTCTACGTGATGTTACATTTGCACATAGGACCCCTTGTTCAAAAGGAGCTTCTGAACTCTCTCGTCCATTGAATTTGTCAGGTTTTGGATAGTTTCTGCTTCAATTGTTTTGCATGACGACAGAATACCCTCCCAGAGCTGCTGCTTAGATGTGAACTGCCTCCCGCTATCATAGAAAAATATTTAGAGTTGAGAGTCCTAAGTGGTTGATACCTTTTAATGGCTAACTGAAAAGATGGTAACAAATTGCAAGCTTTCGAGACTACTCAGGTCTCTTCATCAGGCATAGATGTCAGGGGAGCATGGGGCCACACCATAAGTTTGTCCCCTTTTATGCCCATAGCAGCCAGAGATGCAGATGTGTTATGTGCAGCATGAGATGGTGCATTATCATGCATGAAAATGATCTTGCTGCGGAATGCACGGTTCTTCTTCTTGAACCATGGCAGGAAGTACTGTTTGAGAAACTCAACATACACTATGGAGTTCATCTTTACCCCTTCAGGGATCCTAAAGGGGCCGACAATCTCTCTCCCCATGATTCCAGCCCAAAACATTACTCCACCTCCTCCTTGTTGGCGCCGTAGCCATGTTTGCATGGGGTGTCCATCAACCAGCCATCCTCCACTCCATCCATCTGGACCATCGAGCGTTGCACGGCACTCATCGGTGAACAAAACAGTTTTGAAGTCAGTCTTCATGTATTGCTTGGCCCACAGGAGCCGTTTCTGCTTGTTTGCAGTGGATAGAGGAGGTCGACAGGATGGCTTACGCACAGCTGCAAACCTCTGAAGGACCCTGCATCTTGTTGTTCGGGGGACGTTGGAGGCACCAGCAGCTTCAAAAACTTGTCTGCTGCTATGACAAGGCTTTTTTGCCGCTGCTCTTTTAACCTGACGTAATTGCCTGTAGGAAAGAGTCCTCAATTTTCCCTTATCAGCACGCACACGTGTGTACTGTGAATCAGCTACATACTTCTTGATTGTGCGATGATCACGATGAAGTGTCTTGGCAATGTTGATTGTAGTCATGCCTTGACCTAAACACTCCACAATTTGTTGCTTCTCAGCAGCCGACACATCCTTTTTCTTTCCCATTTTGGCAGAAAATGTAGGCTGCTTAATAATGTGGGACAGCCTTCTTGAGTAGTCTTGCCTTTCATTGGACACACCTGACAAACCAATAAGCACAGGTGTCTGCAATTGCTTACAGTGATATAAAGAGCCCTGACACACATCACCATCAATGAGTTTAACTGACAAACAAAAAAATTCTTACCTTATCACTCCTAAACAATTTTTGCATAATAATTTGGAACACAGTGTAGATATATTGTATAACATGTATGCAGCCAATCACACACACCGCTCTGCAGCAGAGCTTTCATATACAGTAAAGCAGGTAGCCGATCAATTCACACATTAAATATGTATGTATGTGTGGGCAGGTTTCGGGATGCAGTGACGGACAGGAGACAGAGCAAGGGCAACAATTTTTACTGTAACAGGGATATACTCCACGCAGGGAGGTAAAGGGTTTAACAGGGGATAAACAGTCTGTTTGCAAAAAAAAATGATAAGCCAAGTTCAGAAATAACGGATGAGGTAACGGCGGTGCTTTTGAAACACTGGTGTCATAAGTTCTTCAAACTGTGACTCCTGCTGGGAAGACGATGGTGCCTGCAAAGGATGGACCGGTGAACTACGTTCCAGTATACAGCGAAATACTTCCGGGACATAGTACTTACGGCGCATGCTTTTTGGCTTTGCCCGCAGTTGGGCAAAGCATACTGCGAAAGCGCGGGAGGCAATTTGAACGCGCACGCGCGGGACCTGTACGTGCACAACACTATTCACATAACGGAATGCGTACAGCATGCCGAGGAGGGGTGGAGAGAGGGACCAGAACCATCGCCCATCGGACCGGACTGAGTATATTTACATACAGTGCGGGAGCAATATAAAAGGTTTATATTGGGGATTCATGGAGAGTCAGGAGGTTTCACAAGTAGTTGGGGAATGTATAGCTCACACTCTATTAGATGATATTTTTAGTTGATAGGCCAAAAAACTGGTGACAGGTTCCCTTTAAATTTCTGGTTCCCTTTGACACTCGCAATAGCATCCCATGGGAAGGAATAAATAAATGTACACTTGTATAATGATTCATTCCCACAATGTAAATCAGTTGTATTGTCGAAATGTAAAAAATTTTGTGCCTTTCACATTTCACAGTATAAATGTGTGGCTTCTCCAAATCCACCACAAAATGCCGCTTCTACTGAACCATGCAGTGTTAGTTATTCAACCTCTTCATGACATGCATCTTTAGTGGTTATTAACCCATTCATGACATGCGCCGTACATGTACGGCGCATGTCGTGTCTCTCCTTTTGATGTGGGCTCCCGTGCTGAGCCCACATCTTTCCTGGCACGTGTCAGCAGAATTGAACAGCTGACATGTGCCCCTAACAGCCGCGGTTTGAATCGCGATCCACCCATAGCTGATAACCTGTTAAATGCTGCGGTCAATCTCTGACAGCGTCCTTCAATGTGATCGCACCAGAAGTGCGTCACTAATCCTGTCCATCAGCACCCGTGTCACATGACCACGGGTAACCGATGGGTTGGCATGACAACCAGGGGTCTGCAGCAGACCCCTGTGGTTGTCATTGCTGGATTGCTATGAGTGCCCCCCCAGCGGTCGGCGCTCATAGCAAGTGAGCATCTCTGCTACATAGAGGAGGGCTGAAGCCCTGCTCTTTGTAGCACAAATGATCAGATGATAACAGCTTCTAGTATCCCTTGGAGACTATTGAAGCAAGTGTAAAGTAAAGAAAGTTTTTAACACCTTTCCAACATCGGTTGTAATAGTACGCCAATGTCGGACTCCCTCCCTTTCATGTGGGCTCCAGCGGTGAGCCCACATCTTTCCCGGGACATATCAGCTGTTTTGAACAGCTGTGGAATCCTTCACAGCAGTGAGGATCTCTAGCTCGCCCCTACGAAGGATTCCACGCTCCTACCAAAGATTTATCCAGCTGATTAATCCGTGGCTCAGACGCAGGTAGTGGTAAGGGCAGCACGGGCAGATTTATCCATTGATGTGATTCAGTGGCTAAACCTGCCCATATAAAAGGAATTTTACCCATTAAGAAAGGAGGACACCTTATTTTACTGAGTTTCAATGGACCCTTCTAACACAAGTATGGATTGTCTAAAATGGGGAGGCTGTTTAAGAGTGGACATTAGAGTCTCTAAGACTTGGGATGATGTACAGTATGCACTTATAATATGCGCAGCACTGGTTTTTATTGGTGTATTCATTTGAGTCATTTGTACAGTTTTTCTATTGTCCAAGCTCTACCTGGCAAGAGGGTTTGTTGAACTATTTTCATTGTTAAGGCCCAGCTGTTGATTTCTGAAACAAACCATACAGTGAGTAGTATTCTTAAAATCCTTTATTTTCTACTACTTATACAAAACTTTAATAAGTGTAAAAATCGATGTTTCAAATATATTCCTATATAAAAGTGTATGTATTTTACATGTGCGTCAGGTTAGGCTAGTAGGAGTAAACCAGATTTATTTGTACTGATTTTACTATGGGGGGGTGCTGTTTTGCAGTTCGCCTCAGGCAGCAGAGAGGCTAGGTTCACCCCTGGGTGGAAAAACTGGCATATGTTGAGGTGTAGGCTGGATGTTCAGCAGCTGCAAATGGAGGAGTTGGAGAAGTCGGCGGAAGAGGAGGATAAAGCCAGCCATTTTGCTGGCAACCTATTTGTCATCAGGGGAAGGTGGTACAAAATCCTTTGAAACCCAGGCATGGTTCATTTTAATGAAGGTGAGATCACCAACATTTTGGGTTGACAGCCGGGTCCTTCTTCCTGTCAGGATTGATCCAGCAGCACTGAAGACTCTTTCTAATAGCACACTACTAGCAGGGCAAGCGAGCTCCTGTAAGGCATATTGTGCCAATTCAGGCCAGGTGTCCTGTTTTACAGGCCCAGTAGTCAAAGGGGAATGAACTGTGAGGGAGAACATCGATAGGGGAGGAGAGGTAATTTTGAACCATAGTTGATAACTGCTGTCTCCTGTCTGTTGCAATCGATTCACTATTACCAGTCATGTGAGCGTTACTCGAGAAATCAGTCCACAACATGGTCATGAAACCCCTGTCTCCAACGCCACTTCGGCTGTGTGCACCACGAACACCTCTTCCATTTGGCCCAGTACGGCACGTGGTAGAACCTGCACCGCTGCTGTGTGCTGGGAATGCCTCTAACAAATGGTTTACCAGAGTTGTTTGTTTGTTCGCCAATATTAGCTCTAGGTTCTCTTGTGGCATGATGTTCTGTAATTTGCCTTTATAGCGTGGATCGAGGATGCTGGCCAACCAGTAGTCGTCATCCTTCATAATTTTGGCAATGCGGAGGTCCCTTTTTAGGATCCGCAAGACATAATCACACATGTGGGCCAATGTTCCAGGTGTCAATGATGCACTGCCAGTGGTGGGTGGAGGAGCACTTTCTGCCAAATCCACATCCCTCCAGTCACACACAAAGCCTGTACCTGACCTTGGCAAGCCAACATTTTCTCTTGCCCCCTGAGAAGCATCCTCCTCCCCAAAATAATCATCCCCCTCATCCTCCTCCTCCTCTTCCTCTTCTTTCTCCACCTCATCCAGGACAGTTCCCTGAGCAGACAATGCCTGACTGTCATCAAAGCTTCCCTCCTCCTCCTCCTCTTCCTCCTCCGCTGCAGATGCCTGATCCTTAATGTGCATCAAAGTTTGCATGAGCAGACGCATAAGTGGGATGCTCATGGTTATGATGGCGTCGTCTGCGCTTACCAGCCGTTTGCATTCCTCAAAACACTGAAGGACTTTACAGAGGTCTTTCAGCTTTGACCACTGCACACCCGATAACTCCATGTCTGCCCTCAAACTGCCTGCCCATGTATCCTCCCACAAATGCATTACAGCCTGCCTCTGTTCGCACAGCCTCTCAACCATGTGCATGGTGGAGTTCCACCTTGTTGCAACGTCTATGATTAGGCGGTGCTTGGGGAGGTGGAGCGATCGCTGCAGCCTCTGCATACGACGAGTCTACGGGCGAGCAACGGATGTGCGAGTACAGTTTTCGCACCTTATGGAGCAGGGCATGTATCAGTTGTGAGGTGCACCTTTCCACTCACTGAATGTTTGAGTCCATGGACAATGCGGTCTTTCACATGCAGGTGGAGGGCAGGGATGGCTTTTCTAGAAAGTAAGTGCCGGCTGGGTAGGTCATAGCGTGGGACAGTGTAGGCCATGAGCTCTCGGAACGCTGTGCTTTCAACCAAACGGAAGGGCATCATCTCTAATGAGATCAGTTTGGCAATGTAGTCGTTCAAAGCCAGTGTACGCGGATGAGAAGATGAGTGCTTTCTTGTCCTACTCAGAGTGTCTGCTAGGGTGAGCTGGACTTCAGAGCTGCATATGGGGGAACTAGCGGTGGACATGACGGACTGAGAGGGGGTTGGTGATGGTGGTGGGGGTAGTGGTGGTGGTGATGGCCTAGATTCAGTCTTTCGTTGCAAAAACATTGTGATTCCCTGACTGCTTTGGCTTTGTGACGACACCTCACCATTTCTTGCTGGTGGTGTGCTGACCAGTGCGCTTACAGTGGGGGAAGCGATGTAGCGTTGCTGGCTACCTTCAGCCGGAGCAGGTGCACATGTGCTACCTGAGGTTTTGTAGTCCGTCCATGCTTGCAAGTGCATGGTGATAAAATGTCTAACCATGCAACTGGTGTTCAAATTTCAGAGATTTTTCCCTCGGCTAAAGATCCTTCCGCACTTCTTACAGATAACCTTTGCCTCATCAATAGAATTTTGGTAAAAAAAGTGCCACACTGCACTCTTCCTACTATGGGATAAATTTTCAGGGCTTGCACGCTGTGCTAATTTGACCGTCTGGCCAAGCTGTCCTGCAACTCATTTTGTTTTTTTAACACGTTTTTGGACTACTACGGGCCTGCCAGATAACCGCTGCTGCGATGTCGATGCCTGCTGCGGATCCTTCTCCTCTTCTGAGCTATTGCCAGCGGCACCCTCTTCCCCCAATGGATGCCAATCCAGGTCAACAATTGGGTCATCCATCACCTCCTCTTCAATTTCATATGCACCTTCCTCTGTGTCACCGTGTTAGGTGGTATAGTCTGCGGGTAGGGGCACCTAAGTTTCATCAGGGTCAGATTCTGGCTCAGAAGACTGCGAGGGCAATGTAGTGCTCTTGTTGAATGTACCAGCACAATCATATAGCAGTGGCTGTGCATCAGTGCACTCCATGTCAGATTCATCTTGGACTGGGGAATTCAGGATTTGACTTGATAACCCAGGTATGGTATGTGAAAAGAGCTCCATGGAGTAATCTGAAGTGTGGCCTGCCACATCCTTCACTTTTGGTGGGGGTGAAGGACACAAGGAAAGGTGTTGTTCCTGACCAGGAGCCTGCACTGAAGACTCAGTGCTTGCATTTTTTTAAACTTCAGAAGAGGAGGTGATAGAGCTGGAGGCTGTTTCAGCAATGTAAGACAAAACCTGTTCCTGATGCTCCGGCTTTAAAAGCGGTTTGCCTACTCCCAGAAAAGGGAGCCTTCCAGGCCTTCTGGAGCCACACAATGAAGCAGGCTCCACACCTCCTGCCTTAGGTGCTATTGTGCTTTTGGCACTACCAGCAGATGCACTACCACCATCAGTACCAGCTGGACCCCCATGCCCACGTCCGCGGCCTCTTCCACCATACTTCCTCATGTTTGGGAAAATGTACCCAAAATACCAGCAGATATATGGTACTGTACAGCTGTATACGGTGAAGGGGAAAATTGTAAATCTCCTTATATATTTCCGGAATCAGACACAGACTCTCACAGGCTCAGTATGGATTAGACAAGAATATAAAAAGCAGAAAAAGGGTACTGTATCACAAGCGTACAGCTATATACAGTGTAGGGGTAATTGTAAATCTCCGTATACATTTCCGGAGTCAGACACAGACGCTCACAGGCTCAGTATGGATTAGACCAAAATATAAAAAGCAGAAAAAGGGTACTGTATCAGAAGATACCAGGTGTATACAGTGTAGGGGTAATTGTAAATCTCCGTATATATTTCCGGAGTCAGACACAGATGCTCACAGGCTCAGTATGGATTAGACCAGAATATAAAAAGCAGAAAAAGGGTACTGTATCACAAGCGTACAGCTATATACAGTGTAGGGGTAATTGTAAATCTCCGTATACATTTCCGGAGTCAGACACAGACGCTCACAGGCTCAGTATGGATTAGACCAGAATATAAAAAGCAGAAAAAGGGTACTGTATCAGAAGATACCAGGTGTATACAGTGTAGGGGTAATTGTAAATCTCCGTATATATTTCCGGAGTCAGACACAGATGCTCACAGGCTCAGTATGGATTAGACCAGAATATAAAAAGCAGAAAAAGGGTACTGTATCACAAGAGTACAGCTACAGTTATATGAAAAGTTTGGGCACCCCTATTAATCTTAAGCTTAATGTTTTATAAAAATTGGTGTTTTTGCAACAGCTATTTCAGTTTGATATATCTAATAACTATTGGACACCGTAATGTTTCTGCCTTGAAATGAGGTTTATTGTACTAACAGAACATGTGCAATCTGCATCCAAACAAAATTTGACAGGTGCATAAGTATGGGCACCTCACCAGAAAAATGACATTAATATTTAGTAGATCCTCCTTTTGCAAAAATAACAGCCTCTAGTCACTTCCTGTAGCTTTTAATGAGTTCCTGGATCCTGGATGAAGGTATTTTTGACCATTCCTCTTTACAAAACAATTCCAGTTCAGTTAAGTTTGATGGTCGCCGAGCATGGACAGCCCTCTTCAAATGATCCCACAGATGTTCAATGATATTCAGGTCTGGGGACTGGGATGGCCATTTCAGAACATTGTAATTGTTCCTCTGCATGAATGCCTGAGTAGATTTGGAGCGGTGTTTTGGATCATTGTCTTGCTGAAAGATCCATGTAATGTATGTAGTACAGTTCATATAGCGTCTTGTGCTTGGGTGCGATGAAAACACAGGAGTCACAGGTTTGATATAGAAAAGTCCTGTATTACTTCATACAAGTTGGCAGAAATAGTCACACAGTTTGCAGACACAGAAACAGGAGACACAGCAGGCCAGAGTAATCCAAGCTCAGCAATCACTCTCCAATACAGATTCAGGATCTTCTTCTCTGTTACCGTAAGTCCATGCAAACGTGGGTCTTTCAAAGAGCAGGGTTCAGAGTCCACAAGTGCTTCAGAGTTCCTCAGTAGGAATAGCTGGAGTACAAGGTCCAAGGCTTACAGGAGTCAAGTCACAGGTTCACTGCAGGCTAGATTCTGAAGCACTGATTGCTCAGCTGTGGCTGCTTAAGAAGCAAAGGAGAGAATCAGGGCGGGAACATGCAAGCTGGAAACTCCATTTTGACTGAGGGCAAGATAGCTGCAGCAAGACAGAAAGTAAAATGGCTGACGAACAAACTGAGTTTCAGGAATATATACATAGAACCTTACATTACTCCCCCCTTAAGGACAACCTCCGGATGACCTCAGACCAGGCTTGTGTGGGTACCTCTGATGAAACTGACGGAGCAAGCGAGGAGCATTAACGTTATTGACCGGTTCCCATGAGTTGTCCTCCACTGGGTAGCCCTGCCATTTAATCAGATATTGTAACTGATTTCTATACAACCTGGAATCTAAATCCTTTCCACCACAAATTCTTCCTGACCATCGACTAGCACTGGGTCGGGGCAAGGAGAGGAACGTCCAGGAAACGTATTGGGTGTCGCAGCCTTTAGTAGGGATACATGAAAGACAGGGTGGATTCTCATAGTTCTGGGCAGTTGAAGACGACAAGCAACGGCACTTATAATTTTACTGATTTTATAGGGTCCAATGTACTTATGTCCCAACTTAGACGATGGAATCCTTAACTTAAGATTTCTGGTTGACAGCCAGACCAAGTCTCCTACCTTGAAAGCTGGTGCAGGTTTACGAAATTTATCTGCTGCTTTCTTGTACCTTTCTTGAGCCGATTCCAGATTTTCCTTTAGAAGATCCATATTCTTCTGTAAAGACGTGATTCTTTCAGCCACTGCTGGTAAAGGCGTTTCTATGGGAAATCGTGGTAGAATGTTAGGATGATAACCTAGATTAGAGTAAAAAGGAGACTGTTTAGTGGAGGCACTCTGAGAGTTGTTATACGAGAACTCAGCTAATGGAAGTAGATCCACCCAATCATCCTGTAGGTGGCAGATAAAGCAGCGGAGATACTGCTCCAGGGTTTGATTGGTTCGTTCGGTCTGTCCATTAGTCTGGGGATGAAAAGCAGAAGAAAGGTTTACTTTAATGTCCAATGCTGCACAGAAATTTTGCCAAAACCTAGAAGTGAATTGCACCCCTCGATCCGAAATAACCTCATCCGGTACTCCATGTAAGCGAAACACATCTTTAATCATCAAATCTGATGTCTGTTTTGCAGTGGGTTAGCCGACACAAGGGATAAAATGAGCTGCCTTTGTTAGACGGTCAACCACCACTAGAATGGTGTTCTTCCCCTGAGAGGTTGGTAACTCCACAATGAAGTCCATAGAAATGGATCCCCACGGGCGGGACGGGGTGGGAAGAGGCTGTAACAGACCAGTTGGTGAGGAGCGAGGTGTTTTGCATCTTGCACAGACCTCACATGTAGTGACATAATTCAAAACATCCTTCCTGCAAGTGGGCCACCAAAAGAAATGAGAAAGAAATTCCTGTGTCTTTAGAATTCCTCTATGCCCAGCTATCTTGGAATCGTGAATGAGTTGCAATACTCTTAATCTGACTGTTTCAGGAATATACAGACGTTGTCCCTGAATCCACACACCATTCTTAAAGACAAGACTTACGTCCCTTGGGGGTTGTGCCAAAAAGGAATCCGCAAGGTATGCTTCCTTGATGTCCTTAAGTAGGTCTTGATTATGAATTACTCCTAGGAATCTAGAGTCAGGAAGAATAGTCTTAGGAGGAGTAATTGGACGTGTCTCTGCTGAGTAAATCCTAGAGAGTGCATCAGCCTTTCCATTGCGCGATCCTGGTCTATAAGAGATGATAAAATTAAATTGGTTTAAGAAAAGATTCCAGCGAGCCTGGCGAGGAGTCAGGCACTTAGCCGACCTGATAAACTCAAGGTTACGATGGTCTGTCAGGACGACTATTTGCTGTGCAGCTCCCTGAAGAAGGTGTCTCCATTCTTTGAAGGCAGCAATAATGGCCAACAACTCTCTATTGCCCACATCGTAGTTCCTCTCAGCCGAAGACAACTGCTGGGAAAAGAAGGCACAGGGATGCAAGACATTCTTCTCACCTGTTCTCTGAGAGAGTATAGCTCCAACGGCACAGTCTGAAGCATCCACCTCTATTATGAAGGCAAGCTCGGGGTTGGGATGTACTAGGATAGGTGCAGTGGTAAATTTATCTTTTAGACGGGAAAATGCTTCCTGGGCTTGGGAGTCCAGGAAAACCTAGACTCTTTCCGGGTAAGTTGAGTGATAGGTGACACTACCTCAGAGAAATTTCTAATGAAACGTCTATAGAAGTTGGCAAACCCGATGAAGCGCTGTACCTCCTTCACATTTCTAGGACTTGGCCAATCCTTGATGGCTTGGGTTTTGCTTCCATCCATACTAATTCCTTGTGTAGACAGTATATACCCCAGAAATTGAATTTCGGTCCTATGGAATTCACACTTTTCAAGTTTGATGTAAAGATGATTTTGTCTTAGACGTTCCAAGACCATTCTCACATGTCCATGATGTTCCTCTGTGGAGTTAGAAAAAATTAGAATATCATCCAAATAAATTACCACGAATGTATCTAGGAGATCCCTGAAGATGTCATTCACCAAGTGTTGGAAAGTGGCTGAGGCGGTACTCAGACCAAAAGGCATAACTAGATATTCAAAGTGTCCATAGCGTGACCTGAATGCAGTCTTCCATTCATCCCCAGGTCTAATACGGACTAAGTTATAGGCCCCACGAAGATCTAGTTTAGAAAAAATTTTGGCATGTCGCACTCTCTCCAATAACTCAGGGATTAAAGGCAATGGATAACGGTTTCTAATAGTAACCTTATTGAGTTCCCTATAGTCTACGCATGGTCTCAGAGATCCATCTTTCTTCTTTACAAAGAAGATGGGTGCACCTGCAGGAGATGAAGAGGGGCGTATGAAGCCCTTGGCTAGATTTTCATCTATGTAATCCTTTAAAGCCTTTAGCTCGGGCCCCGCCGGGGGGTAGATCTTACCAAAAGGTATCTCTGCTCCAGGCAATAATTCAATTGGACAATCATATGGACGGTGAGGAGGAAGCTGGTCAGCGTTCTTCTTGTCACATAAATCCACATAGTCCTGGTATACGGCTGGTAGTTCAGGGACTGACATGATTCCTTTAGGAACAGAGCAAGCTGAAACTTTTGGACTCATCTGTTTCTCTGGAAAGTGTAATTCCTTGGTCTCCCAGTTAATGGTAGGATTCTGAGCCTGCAGCCATGGTAGCCCTAGAATAATGGGAAAGTGGGGAGAAGAGATAAGCATAAAGGACAGTTTCTCTTGATGATCTTTACCCATAAGAACCCTCAAAGGCTCTGTTTCCTGATCCACTGGTCCAGAGGTCAGCAGGGAGCCATCCACAGTTTCCATCTGTACTGGAGTAGCCTTCTTCACTGAACGTATTCCCTGTTTCAGAGCAAAGGAGACATCCATAAAATTTCCACTTGCCCCTGAGTCGATCATAGCAGAGCTAGACACCCAAGCTGAGTCAACCCAGAGTTTGATGGAAAGAAAGCAATGAGAATTGTTTTTCTTACAACTCAGCTGGGACACCGCTGAGGAAACTTGAAAAATGGCAGCGTTTACACAGTCAACGTCCTCAGAGGTAACGGAGTTTAAGTCCGAGAAATCAAGATCTGTTGCTGCAGATCTCTCTGGAGCCTGAGGCTCAGACCTGAGAGATCCCCTCTCGCAACACTCACAATGAATGAGTACTGCAGTAGTCTTACGAGAACGGCTGGGGCAGTTTATAATGAAGTGCCCTGACTTACCACAATAGAAACATAGATTCTCCTTAAAACGATGTTCCTTGCGTGCATCACTAACCCGTCGTTGTAAAGAGTCTACCTGCATGGGTTCAGGTTCAGGTTCCCGTGTAATCCTACTCAAAGGTTCCTTAGCTGGAGAGGAAGGTAGGAAAAGGTTAGTACGATTGCTTTCGAACCATCTCTCTTGCCTGCGTTCAGTCAGACGAGTATCAATACGGATGCAGTAGTTAATAAAGTCACCTAACGCAGTGGGAGGGTCGGCACGAGCAAGTTCATCCTTAATCAGTGGAGATAACCCCTTTCGAAAAATAGATTTTTTGGCGGAACTGTCCCAGGTGGTGTCAAGGGCCCATCTCCTGAAATCCAAGGCATATTCAGCTACCGAGTGCTTACCTTGGCGCAAAGCTAACATGGCTGCTTCAGCTGTTGCACCTCGATTGGGGTCATCAAACACCTGCCCCATGGCTGAAATAAAATCATCAAGGTGATTCAAACAATCATCCTCAGTCTCAATCAGAGGGTTTGCCCACATTAAAGCCTTGTTGGTAAGCAACATAATTATAGTAAGCACCTTAGATCGTTCAGTGGGAAATTGTGAAGCATGTGCAGAAAAAAAAAGATTGCATTGATTAATAAATCCCCTGAATTTCTCACGTTCACCGCCAAAACGAAAAGGGGGCAACTTGGGAATCCCAGCACTCGGGGCTACGGCAGGAGCCTGGACTCGCCCCTCTAGAACCTCAATCCTGGCTCGCAAATCCTGGTAGTCTGTCCAACCACTTGCAAATTGTGATTATTGAGGTCCTGTAGATTTGTAAAACAGGTCTTTATATTCTGCAAATCTGCAAGGATATTATCAGTCACTCCGCAAAGTTCCTTTATGCGGGCCTCCATTTTCCAGATCTTTTAAGACAGGATTACTGGAAGAAGAGGAGAGAAAAAAAAAACAATAGTGTTCACCTGTGGCAACACTGCAGAGAGAAAAAAAAATTAAGGGAACTGCTCACCTGGAATGGTTGTGAGAAGTCACAACCACTATCATCACAGAAAGTTTCAACCAGACATCTGATATCCAGAGTTACAGCAGACAAAAAAGAGAAAAGAAAGGAAAAAAAAAAAAAAAAAAACAATAGTGTTTACCTGTGGTAACACTGCAAAAAGAAAAAACTTAAGGGAATTGCTCACCTGGAATGGTTGTGAGAAGTCACAACCACTGTCATCACAGAAAGTACAACCGGACGTCTGATATCCACAGTACAGCAGACACAGCCTTCCAGACCCAGCAGACACTAACGTTTTGGCTTCAGAATCTTGTAATGTATGTAGTACAGTTCATATAGCGTCTTGTGCTTGGGTGCGATGAAAACACAGGAGTCACAGGTTTGATATAGAAAAGTCCTGTATTACTTCATACAAGTTGGCAGAAATAGTCACACAGTTTGCAGACACAGAAACAGGAGACACAGCAGGCCAGAGTAATCCAAGCTCAGCAATCACTCTCCAATACAGATTCAGGATCTTCTTCTCTGTTACCGTAAGTCCATGCAAACGTGGGTCTTTCAAAGAGCAGGGTTCAGAGTCCACAAGTGCTTCAGAGTTCCTCAGTAGGAATAGCTGGAGTACAAGGTCCAAGGCTTACAGGAGTCAAGTCACAGGTTCACTGCAGGCTAGATTCTGAAGCACTGATTGCTCAGCTGTGGCTGCTTAAGAAGCAAAGGAGAGAATCAGGGCGGGAACATGCAAGCTGGAAACTCCATTTTGACTGAGGGCAAGATAGCTGCAGCAAGACAGAAAGTAAAATGGCTGACGAACAAACTGAGTTTCAGGAATATATACATAGAACCTTACATTACTCCCCCCTTAAGGACAACCTCCGGATGACCTCAGACCAGGCTTGTGTGGGTACCTCTGATGAAACTGACGGAGCAAGCGAGGAGCATTAACGTTATTGACCGGTTCCCATGAGTTGTCCTCCACTGGGTAGCCCTGCCATTTAATCAGATATTGTAACTGATTTCTATACAACCTGGAATCTAAAATCCTTTCCACCACAAATTCTTCCTGACCATCGACTAGCACTGGGTCGGGGCAAGGAGAGGAACGTCCAGGAAACGTATTGGGTGTCGCAGCCTTTAGTAGGGATACATGAAAGACAGGGTGGATTCTCATAGTTCTGGGCAGTTGAAGACGACAAGCAACGGCACTTATAATTTTACTGATTTTATAGGGTCCAATGTACTTATGTCCCAACTTAGACGATGGAATCCTTAACTTAAGATTTCTGGTTGACAGCCAGACCAAGTCTCCTACCTTGAAAGCTGGTGCAGGTTTACGAAATTTATCTGCTGCTTTCTTGTACCTTTCTTGAGCCGATTCCAGATTTTCCTTTAGAAGATCCATATTCTTCTGTAAAGACGTGATTCTTTCAGCCACTGCTGGTAAAGGCGTTTCTATGGGAAATCGTGGTAGAATGTTAGGATGATAACCTAGATTAGAGTAAAAAGGAGACTGTTTAGTGGAGGCACTCTGAGAGTTGTTATACGAGAACTCAGCTAATGGAAGTAGATCCACCCAATCATCCTGTAGGTGGCAGATAAAGCAGCGGAGATACTGCTCCAGGGTTTGATTGGTTCGTTCGGTCTGTCCATTAGTCTGGGGATGAAAAGCAGAAGAAAGGTTTACTTTAATGTCCAATGCTGCACAGAAATTTTGCCAAAACCTAGAAGTGAATTGCACCCCTCGATCCGAAATAACCTCATCCGGTACTCCATGTAAGCGAAACACATCTTTAATCATCAAATCTGATGTCTGTTTTGCAGTGGGTTAGCCGACACAAGGGATAAAATGAGCTGCCTTTGTTAGACGGTCAACCACCACTAGAATGGTGTTCTTCCCCTGAGAGGTTGGTAACTCCACAATGAAGTCCATAGAAATGGATCCCCACGGGCGGGACGGGGTGGGAAGAGGCTGTAACAGACCAGTTGGTGAGGAGCGAGGTGTTTTGCATCTTGCACAGACCTCACATGAAGTGACATAATTCAAAACATCCTTCCTGCAAGTGGGCCACCAAAAGAAACGAGAAAGAAATTCCTGTGTCTTTAGAATTCCTCTATGCCCAGCTATCTTGGAATCGTGAATGAGTTGCAATACTCTTAATCTGACTGTTTCAGGAATATACAGACGTTGTCCCTGAATCCACACACCATTCTTAAAGACAAGACTTACGTCCCTTGGGGTTGTGCCAAAAAGGAATCCGCAAGGTATGCTTCCTTGATGTCCTTAAGTAGGTCTTGATTATGAATTACTCCTAGGAATCTAGAGTCAGGAAGAATAGTCTTAGGAGGAGTAATTGGACGTGTCTCTGCTGAGTAAATCCTAGAGAGTGCATCAGCCTTTCCATTGCGCGATCCTGGTCTATAAGAGATGATAAAATTAAATTGGTTTAAGAAAAGATTCCAGCGAGCCTGGCGAGGAGTCAGGCACTTAGCCGACCTGATAAACTCAAGGTTACGATGGTCTGTCAGGACGACTATTTGCTGTGCAGCTCCCTGAAGAAGGTGTCTCCATTCTTTGAAGGCAGCAATAATGGCCAACAACTCTCTATTGCCCACATCGTAGTTCCTCTCAGCCGAAGACAACTGCTGGGAAAAGAAGGCACAGGGATGCAAGACATTCTTCTCACCTGTTCTCTGAGAGAGTATAGCTCCAACGGCACAGTCTGAAGCATCCACCTCTATTATGAAGGCAAGCTCGGGGTTGGGATGTACTAGGATAGGTGCAGTGGTAAATTTATCTTTTAGACGGGAAAATGCTTCCTGGGCTTGGGGAGTCCAGGAAAACCTAGACTCTTTCCGGGTAAGTTGAGTGATAGGTGACACTACCTCAGAGAAATTTCTAATGAAACGTCTATAGAAGTTGGCAAACCCGATGAAGCGCTGTACCTCCTTCACATTTCTAGGACTTGGCCAATCCTTGATGGCTTGGGTTTTGCTTCCATCCATACTAATTCCTTGTGTAGACAGTATATACCCCAGAAATTGAATTTCGGTCCTATGGAATTCACACTTTTCAAGTTTGATGTAAAGATGATTTTGTCTTAGACGTTCCAAGACCATTCTCACATGTCCATGATGTTCCTCTGTGGAGTTAGAAAAAATTAGAATATCATCCAAATAAATTACCACGAATGTATCTAGGAGATCCCTGAAGATGTCATTCACCAAGTGTTGGAAAGTGGCTGAGGCGGTACTCAGACCAAAAGGCATAACTAGATATTCAAAGTGTCCATAGCGTGACCTGAATGCAGTCTTCCATTCATCCCCAGGTCTAATACGGACTAAGTTATAGGCCCCACGAAGATCTAGTTTAGAAAAAATTTTGGCATGTCGCACTCTCTCCAATAACTCAGGGATTAAAGGCAATGGATAACGGTTTCTAATAGTAACCTTATTGAGTTCCCTATAGTCTACGCATGGTCTCAGAGATCCATCTTTCTTCTTTACAAAGAAGATGGGTGCACCTGCAGGAGATGAAGAGGGGCGTATGAAGCCCTTGGCTAGATTTTCATCTATGTAATCCTTTAAAGCCTTTAGCTCGGGCCCCGCCAGGGGGTAGATCTTACCAAAAGGTATCTCTGCTCCAGGCAATAATTCAATTGGACAATCATATGGACGGTGAGGAGGAAGCTGGTCAGCGTTCTTCTTGTCACATAAATCCACATAGTCCTGGTATACGGCTGGTAGTTCAGGGACTGACATGATTCCTTTAGGAACAGAGCAAGCTGAAACTTTTGGACTCATCTGTTTCTCTGGAAAGTGTAATTCCTTGGTCTCCCAGTTAATGGTAGGATTCTGAGCCTGCAGCCATGGTAGCCCTAGAATAATGGGAAAGTGGGGAGAAGAGATAAGCATAAAGGACAGTTTCTCTTGATGATCTTTACCCATAAGAACCCTCAAAGGCTCTGTTTCCTGATCCACTGGTCCAGAGGTCAGCAGGGAGCCATCCACAGTTTCCATCTGTACTGGAGTAGCCTTCTTCACTGAACGTATTCCCTGTTTCAGAGCAAAGGAGACATCCATAAAATTTCCACTTGCCCCTGAGTCGATCATAGCAGAGCTAGACACCCAAGCTGAGTCAACCCAGAGTTTGATGGAAAGAAAGCAATGAGAATTGTTTTTCTTACAACTCAGCTGGGACACCGCTGAGGAAACTTGAAAAATGGCAGCGTTTACACAGTCAACGTCCTCAGAGGTAACGGAGTTTAAGTCCGAGAAATCAAGATCTGTTGCTGCAGATCTCTCTGGAGCCTGAGGCTCGGACCTGAGAGATCCCCTCTCGCAACACTCACAATGAATGAGTACTGCAGTAGTCTTACGAGAACGGCTGGGGCAGTTTATAATGAAGTGCCCTGACTTACCACAATAGAAACATAGATTCTCCTTAAAACGATGTTCCTTGCGTGCATCACTAACCCGTCGTTGTAAAGAGTCTACCTGCATGGGTTCAGGTTCAGGTTCCCGTGTAATCCTACTCAAAGGTTCCTTAGCTGGAGAGGAAGGTAGGAAAAGGTTAGTACGATTGCTTTCGAACCATCTCTCTTGCCTGCGTTCAGTCAGACGAGTATCAATACGGATGCAGTAGTTAATAAAGTCACCTAACGCAGTGGGAGGGTCGGCACGAGCAAGTTCATCCTTAATCAGTGGAGATAACCCCTTTCGAAAAATAGATTTTTTGGCGGAACTGTCCCAGGTGGTGTCAAGGGCCCATCTCCTGAAATCCAAGGCATATTCAGCTACCGAGTGCTTACCTTGGCGCAAAGCTAACATGGCTGCTTCAGCTGTTGCACCTCGATTGGGGTCATCAAACACCTGCCCCATGGCTGAAATAAAATCATCAAGGTGATTCAAACAATCATCCTCAGTCTCAATCAGAGGGTTTGCCCACATTAAAGCCTTGTTGGTAAGCAACATAATTATAGTAAGCACCTTAGATCGTTCAGTGGGAAATTGTGAAGCATGTGCAGAAAAAAAAAGATTGCATTGATTAATAAATCCCCTGAATTTCTCACGTTCACCGCCAAAACGAAAAGGGGGCAACTTGGGAATCCCAGCACTCGGGGCTACGGCAGGAGCCTGGACTCGCCCCTCTAGAACCTCAATCCTGGCTCGCAAATCCTGGGTAGTCTGTCCAACCACTTGCAAATTGTGATTATTGAGGTCCTGTAGATTTGTAAAACAGGTCTTTATATTCTGCAAATCTGCAAGGATATTATCAGTCACTCCGCAAAGTTCCTTTATGCGGGCCTCCATTTTCCAGATCTTTTAAGACAGGATTACTGGAAGAAGAGGAGAGAAAAAAAAAACAATAGTGTTCACCTGTGGCAACACTGCAGAGAGAAAAAAAAATTAAGGGAACTGCTCACCTGGAATGGTTGTGAGAAGTCACAACCACTATCATCACAGAAAGTTTCAACCAGACATCTGATATCCAGAGTTACAGCAGACAAAAAAGAGAAAAGAAAGGAAAAAAAAAAAAAAAAACAATAGTGTTTACCTGTGGTAACACTGCAAAAAGAAAAAACTTAAGGGAATTGCTCACCTGGAATGGTTGTGAGAAGTCACAACCACTGTCATCACAGAAAGTACAACCGGACGTCTGATATCCACAGTACAGCAGACACAGCCTTCCAGACCCAGCAGACACTAACGTTTTGGCTTCAGAATCTTGTAATGTATGTAGTACAGTTCATATAGCGTCTTGTGCTTGGGTGCGATGAAAACACAGGAGTCACAGGTTTGATATAGAAAAGTCCTGTATTACTTCATACAAGTTGGCAGAAATAGTCACACAGTTTGCAGACACAGAAACAGGAGACACAGCAGGCCAGAGTAATCCAAGCTCAGCAATCACTCTCCAATACAGATTCAGGATCTTCTTCTCTGTTACCGTAAGTCCATGCAAACGTGGGTCTTTCAAAGAGCAGGGTTCAGAGTCCACAAGTGCTTCAGAGTTCCTCAGTAGGAATAGCTGGAGTACAAGGTCCAAGGCTTACAGGAGTCAAGTCACAGGTTCACTGCAGGCTAGATTCTGAAGCACTGATTGCTCAGCTGTGGCTGCTTAAGAAGCAAAGGAGAGAATCAGGGCGGGAACATGCAAGCTGGAAACTCCATTTTGACTGAGGGCAAGATAGCTGCAGCAAGACAGAAAGTAAAATGTCTGACGAACAAACTGAGTTTCAGGAATATATACATAGAACCTTACAATCCATCCCCTGCGTAACTTCAACTTTGTCACTGATTCTTGAACATTATTGTCAAGAATCTGCTGATACTGAGTGGAATCCATGCGTCCCTCAACTTTAACAAGATTCCCGGTGCCGGCATTGGCCACACATCCCCAAAGCATGATGGAACCTCCACCAAATTTTACTGTGGATAGCAAGTGTTTTTCTTGGAATGCTGTGTTTTTTTAACGCCATGCATAACGCCTTTTTGTATGACCAAACAACTCAATCTTGGTTTCATCAGTCCACAGGACCTTCTTCCAAAAAGATATTGGCTTCTCCAAGTGTGCTTTTGCATACCTCAGCCGACTCTGTTCGTGGCGTGCTTGCAGAAACGGCTTCTTTCGCATCACTCTCCCATACAGCTTCTCCTTGCGCAAAGTGTGTTGTATAGTTGACTGATGCACACTGACACCATCTGCAGCAAGTTGATGCTGCAGCTCTCTGGAGGTGGTCTGAGGATTGTCCTTGAATGATCTCACCATTCTTCTTCTCTGCCTTTCTGATGTTTTTCTTGGCCTGCCACTTCTGGCCTTAACAAGAACTGTCCCTGTGTTCTTCCATTTCCTTACTATGTTCCTCACAGTGGAAACTGACAGGTTAAATCTCTGAGACAGCTTTTTGTATCCTTCCCCTGAACAACTATGTTGAATAATCTTTGTTTTCAGATCATTTGACAGTTGTTTTGAGGAGCCCATGATGCCACTCTTCAGAGGAGATTCAAACAGGAGAACAACTTGCAAGTGGCCACTTTAAGTAGCTTTTCTCATGATTGCATACACCTGGCTATGAAGTTCAAAGCTCAATGAGGTTACAAAACCAAAAAAAGTGCTTTAGTAAGTCAGTAGAAAGTAGGTAGGAGTATTTAAAACAAGAACATGATAAGGGTGCCCATACTTATGCACCTGTCAAATTTTGTTTGAATGCAGATTGCACATGTTCTGCTAGTACAATAAACCTCATTTCAAGGCAGAAACATTACTGTGTCCAGTAGTTATTAGATATATCAAACTGAAATAGCTGTTGCAAAAACACTAATTTTTATCAAACATTAAGCTTAAGATTAATAGGGGTGCCCAAACTTTTTCATATAACTGTATATACAGTGTAGGGGTAATTGTAAATCTCCATATACATTTCCGGAGTCAGACACAGACACTCACAGGCTCAGTATGGATTAGACCAGAATATAAAAAGCAGAAAAAGGGTACTGTATCACAAGCGTACAGCTGTATACAGTCTAGGGGTAATTGTAAATCTCCATATATATTTCTGGAGTCACACACAGATAGTCAGCATGTATTTGTCCGTGATACCAGCCGGTACACCTTAGTGTGTGGATTAGACCAGAATATAAAAAGCAGAAAAAGGGTACTGTATCACAAGCGTACAGCTATATACAGTGTAGGGGTAATTGTAAATCTCCGTATACATTTCCGGAGTCAGACACAGACGCTCACAGGCTCAGTATGGATTAGACCAGAATATAAAAAGCAGAAAAAGGGTACTGTATCAGAAGATACCAGGTGTATACAGTGTAGGGGTAATTGTAAATCTCCATATACATTTCTGGAGTCAGACACAGACGCTCACAGGCTCAGTATGGATTAGACCAGAATATAAAAAGCAGAAAAAGGGTACTGTATCACAAGCGTACAGCTGTATACAGTCTAGGGGTAATTGTAAATCTCCATATATATATTTCCGGAGTCACACACAGATAGTCAGCATGTATTTGTCCGTGATACCAGCCGGTACACCTTAGTGTGTGAGGAGCGTACAGCTCTATACGGTGAGGGAAAAAATGAACGCTCGGTAACTGTGCAGAAAAAAAGAATAAAAGTATTAGTGCTGTGTAAAAAGCAGTCTGCACCACAGTGTACACACAGCAATACAGCTAGCAGACAGCCTAATAACCAGCGCTGCTGCACACAAGAAAATCCTCCCCTGTCACTGCACACTAACTGTACAGCACAATTGCTATTAGCACAAGCACATAAGAACTTCTCTTTCCAGCCCTAACTCTCTCCCTACTGATAAACAGCGTCAGCAACCTCTCCCTACTGTTAAGATCGGCAGAAGTAAAATGGCGGTCGGCGGTCAGGGCTTTTATAGACATTATGACGCCCCCCAAAGAAAGCCAATCACTGCAATGCCCTTCTCTAAGATGGTGGTGGTCGCTGCCCATGTCATCTCGTTGCCCACAGTGTACGTCTTTGCTCATTGGCTGAGAAAAGGTGCCTGCAAGCATTATGGGAAAACCGACTTTGGCGCTCGGGTCGACGACCGCATGGCCGACTTCATACTTTTGCAAAAGTCGGCGACTTTTGAATCTGACCGACCTGTTTCGCTCAACTTTAGTGCAGACTAAGCTCCAAGATCTGGAACACCCTGAAAAGCCCACGTCACAGCCCATTGAATTTCAAAAAGGAGATTGCGTGCTTGTACGACCCCAAAGCAAATTGAGCCGTCGGTGGGAGGACAGTCCCTACAAAATTCTACGCCGAGTAAGTCCAGATGGACTAGTATATGAGATACAATTGGAGGAAGCAGGGAATCAACCCACCCGGATTGTGCACCGCAATATGTTATGGCCCTGTATGTCCACAGATCCCACGCAGGGCGAGGCCTCTCTGCAGACTCCGGACCCTTTAGCGCAGGCTCCAGCCCCGCCAGCAGCCGTCTGGGATGATGAAGATGAAATGGACTTGCCCGCGAGACCAACGGACACTTCCACGGCCTGTGCCCCGGCAACTCCAGTTGCTCAGCCATCTGCCACCACCCAAGAGGACTCCATTCCGACCATTGGACCGCGACGCTCTGAGCGGTCCACAGGAGGCAAACCCCCCGAGCGATATGAACAAGATCAGTTCGTGTGGCAGAGACTTTAGTGCCCAGATATTAGCACAAAATCCTCCAAACCCTCGCCCGAGGGCTGGCGAGCTCAAAGGATGGGGGAATGTAGGGAAGTGGGCCCCCGCTGTGTACCCGGGCCAGAACCAAGGGGGCTGTCACATAAGTTCCTAGGGAGAAGGTGCCCAGGGGAAGGAACTGTAGGGGGAGGCAGAGACTTTACTGGAAGGTGTGGGGGTGGGGCCAATATAAAAGGAGCACAGGAGTTGAGCAGAGGGGAGTTGCCACGGAGACAGACAGGAGTAAGGAGAGAGAGACGCAGGAGAGACAGGACGCAGAGACTGAGGAGAAGAAAGCGGGATGTCTCTGACAAGGACTGCAGAGGCAAGAGAGTTCTGTCGGCCGCGTCCACCACTGCCACACTCGAGTCCGCAGTTGCAGCCTGCTCGCCCGCAACCGCGACCACCACTGTCTCACCGGAGTCCACGGCTGCGGCCTGTGTCCCATCTCCTGGGGTTGCCACGGTCCCGCTCCAGTCCGCGGTTGCGGCCTACCTGACAGCTGCCACCATCCCCGCCTCTTGGAGGGGTGAACTCTACTCCGGAGGATTTCCCCAGGGCCTGTTGTGCCCCATCTGTGCCTGAGCGTGGGACGCTCGAGGCTTACGTCAGCTCCTCATCGGCTGCGACAACGGACGAACAACAACTGGACCACAACTCTACAGAACATCCGAGAAGCTAAGTGACACTCTGTTACTGTTGTTTATTACCTGAGGGCATTGGACGGCCATATCGTGGCCCTATAGGCCCTGACATTCGCCGAGTATTTGTTAGTTCGTTATATCGTGTTTTGTGTACGGTTTCCCTGCGTGAACAACCAGTTTTAGCCTGTTATCCATAAAAAACCTCCCCTTATAAAGTTCTAGTTAAAGCTTGCTCCGTCTCCGACTCGTCACTGCATCCCGCATACCTGCGAATACCACAGTGGTGTAATGACTGACAGGATGGAGGTTGTGAAATGACTGGCACAGGGTAGAGGTGGTGTAATGACTGGCACAGGGTAGAGGTGGTGTAATCACTGGCACGGGATGGGGGTGAGGTAATGACTGGCACAGGGTGGAGGAGATGCAGTGACTGGAACTGGGACGAGGCAGTGCAGTGCCTATCACAGGGTGAATATGGTGCTATGACTGGCACAGGGTTCAGGCACTGCAGGGACTGGAGGGTAAAAGCAGTGCAGGGACTGGTAGAGAGTGGAGGTGGTGCAATAACTGGCTCAGGGTGGAGGTGGTGTAATGACTGGCACAGGGTGGAGGCGGTATAATGACTGGCACATGATGGAAGTGGTGTAATGACTGGCACAGGGTGGAGGTGGTGTAATGACTAGCACAGGGTGGAGTCAGTGCAATGACTGACAGAGGATGGAAGAGGTGCAGCGATTGGCACTAGTGAGGCACTAGTGAGGCACCTGGCACATGATGGAAGTGGTGTAATGACTTCCACAGGGTGGAGGTGGTGTAATGACTGGCACAGGGTGGAGGCAGTGCATGGACTGATAGAGGATGGAAGAGGTGCAGCGATTGGCACTAGTGAGGCAGTGTAGTGACTAGCACAGGATGGAGGTGGTGTAATGACTGGCAAGGTGGAGGTTGTGTAATGACTGGCACAGAGTGGAGGTGGAGTATAGATGACTGGCACAGGGTCGAGGTGGTGTAATGACTGGCACAACCGCTGATACGCCTTTTAACGGTGGTAGTAAAGGGAACTTATTCTTCATTGCCACTTTTTAATGGCTCTGAGAAATAAGGGTGTAGCGCCCCCCGCGTCGGAAAATCTCCAGGGTCTCGGCTACCGGGGGTAACTGAAACCCTGGGGAAGATGATCAGGGCCGTTTTTTTTTGGTCACCTGTTACAAGATTGATGTTTTTCACCGAATAACAGCGATCACAAAAAAAAAGTCAGATTTACAATTCCTTTCTGTCTCCTCTGAAATGATTTAGCATATCAGAGAAGAGCGAAATAGGATCCCCCGAGCCCATCCAATACCTCCACCATCTCCGGGCCCTCTTGATCTGTGCTCCGCCCTCTGCTTCATCTTACTGTAAAAAAAATGGCAGCCGTGTTATGATTTGGTAGCTGAGGAGAGCAGGCAAAAACGGCAATACACCAGAGAGGTTGGAATCTACTGGATTGCAGTACCCTGACTAATCACCACAACTAAAGGCAGCCATGGAGCGTTCCTACGTTGGTCCTAGACGCCTCATCACAGCCTGAGAGGTTAACTACACCTAAAGATAGAAAGAGGAAAGCTATCTGCCCCGGAGCAGATCCCCAAAGAACATAGGAAGCCCCCAAACATGTAATGGCGGCTAGACAAGAGGAAATACAGACACAGACAGAAAATAGTAAGAGCAAACGTTGGGGCCCAATCTGCCTAGAAAGAAAAAGGATAGGAAGGACACTTACTGCAATCCAAAAAAACCCTAAAAATTACCAACTCTACTAATTGCAAAAACACCTGAGATCACACGACCTCTACCACCTAAATTAGTTCTCTGGTGTAACAAAACTAAGCCGCAGCCACTGAAAAAACTGGAAAAGGCAAATGAACAAATAACAGTGGCTCAGATAAACTGAGAGGAGCACAAGCCCCGGAGGGGACCTGGCTGACCTCCACAGAAGTGCAGGGAACAATGCAAAAAGCAAGCACAAAAATAAAAACAGAAAATATCTTATCTGAGAGCAGGAGAAGAGGCAAGACTCAGCAAGCTTCCAAGTGAACCAGGAACCACAGTTGAGACAAGAACAATTGATCACCGGCAACCATGATGGGAGGAAACCTCCCTTATATAAGACCAGTCTGTAACTCCTGATTGCCACTCCTCGTTGAATGGTTCAGTACTGTTTGCAACCACCAGAGGGAGCTTCTGCTCAGAATTAATTTCTAACACATTCACAACAGTACCCCCCTTGAGGAGGGGTCACCGAACCCTCATTTGGGCAACCAGGTCGGTCAGGATGAGCTCTGTGATACGCACGGATCAGTCTCCTAGCATGGATGTCCGAAGCAAACACCCAAGAATTGTCCTCCTGACCATAACCTCTCCACTTAACCAAATACTGGAGTTTCCGTCTAGAAAAGCGAGAATCCAATATTTTCTCAACCACATACTCCAGATTGCCCTCAACCAAAACAGGGTCAGGAGGCGCAGCCATAGGAACCACTGGCTCGACAAACCTCTTCAATAAGGACTTGTGGAACACGTTATGGATCTTAAATGTCCCTGGAAGAAGTAAACGAAAGGAAACAGGATTAAGAATCTCCATGATCTTATAAGGTCCAATGAACCTAGGCTTAAACTTAGGAGATGCAACTCTCATAGGGATATTTCTTGAGGACAACCAGACCAAGTCCCCCACTTCAAACCGAGGACCATCAGTCCTATGCCGGTTGGCAAACCGCTGGGCCCTCTCCTGAGAGAGGGACAACCTCTCCACTACCTGGTCCCAAATCTGTTGCATACGCTCAACAACAGAGTCAACACCTGGACAGACAGAAGCCTCCGTCTGTCCCGAAGAAAATCGAGGGTGAAACCCAAAATTGCAGAAAAATGGAGACATCAAAGTGGCAAAGCTAGCCCTATTATTAAGAGCAAACTCAGCCAAAGGCAAAAAAGAGACCCAGTCATCTTGATCAGCAGACACAAAGCATCTCAGATAAGTCTCCAATGTCTGGTTTGTTCTCTCAGTTTGTCCATTGGTCTGAGGATGAAAAGCCGAGGAGAAAGACAATTGAACACCAAGTTTAGAACAAAAAGTCCTCCAAAATCTGGAAATAAACTGGACTCCTCTGTCAGACACGATGTTCTCAGGAATGCTGTGTAACCGAACCACGTGCTGAAGGAACAAAGGCACCAATTCGGAGGAGGAAGGCATCTTAGGTAATGGCACAAGATGTATCATTTTGGAAAACCTAGTTGGCCACCAAAAGGACCGACTAACCAAGTCTCTGGTACCAAAAATTCCGGGATGACCGGTCAACGCGGAACAATGAATCTCAGACATCACACTCTTTTTCCACAGGTCTGGGACAAACAATTTCCCAATAGGGCAGCACTCGGGTTTATCCTCCTGACACCCTTCCAGAGCCAGTCTCAAATTGGGCGAGATGGCGGAAAGAACTACACCCTCTTTCAAAATAACAGCAGGATCAGATAACTCAGGAGAGTCCGCAAGGAAACTCCTCGAGAGGGCATCCGCCTTAACATTCTTAGTGCCAGGAAGAAAGGAAACCACAAAATTAAAACGTGTGAAAAACAAGGCCCACCTGGCCTGTCTAGGATTAAGTCGCTTGGCTGATTCCAGATTTACCAGATTCTTATGGTCCGTAAGAACCACCACCTGATGTTTGGCTCCCTCCAGCCAATGTCTCCACTCTTCAAAAGCCCACTTCATGGCCAATAACTCCCGATTACCCACGTCATAATTACGTTCAGTTGGAGAAAATTTTCGAGAGAAAAAGGCACAAGGGTTACTTTTAGAGGTCTCTGGATCTCTTTGGGACAAAACAGCACCTGCCCCAATTTCAGAGGCATCAACCTCCACCTGAAATGGCAGAGAAACATCAGGCTGCCGTAGAACAGGAGCAGAAGTGAATCTCTGCTTAAGTTCCTGAAACGCAGAGACTGCCTCAGGAGGCCAATTCACCACATCAGAACCCTTTTTGGTCAAATCAGTCAATGGTTTAACAATAACAGAGAAATTACCAATAAATTTACGATAAAAATTGGCAAAACCCAAGAATCTCTGAAGAGCCTTTAATGAAGTAGGTTGGACCCAATCACAGATGGCCTGAACCTTGACCGGGTCCATTTCAATAACAGATTGGGACAAAATGAATCCCAGAAATGAGATCCTCTGTACGCCAAAAAGACACTTTGATTCCTTCACATACAGAGCATTCTCTCTCAAAATCTGGAACACAGTCCGAACATGTTTCACATGAGAGTCCCAGTCATTGGAAAAAATCAAGATATCATCCAAATAAACAATCAGAAATTTATCCACAAAATCCCTGAAAATGTCATTCATGAAGGACTGGAAGACGGAAGGAGCATTAGTGAGCCCAAAGGGCATCACTAGGTACTCAAAATGCCCCTCTGGGGTATTAAACGCCGTCTTCCATTCATCCCGTGCTTAATGCGACTAAGGTTATACGCCCCCCTGAGGTCAAGCTTGGTAAACCAAGTAGCACTTTTCACCCTGGAAAACAGGTCAGAAATCAAGGGTAACGGATATTGATATTTCACAGTGATATTGTTCAAGAGACGATAATCAATACACGGCCTTAATGAACCATCCTTTTGGCCACAAAGAAAAAACCGGCACCCAAGGGTGAAGAGGATGGTCTGATATGACCCTTCTCCAATGACTCCTTGATATAAGACCGCATAGCATCATGTTCAGGTACAGACAAGTTAAAAAGGCGACCTTTAGGGAATTTACTACCAGGCCCTAATTCCATAGCGCAGTCATAGCTCCTATGGGGGGCAAGGATGCAGATTTACTTTTGCTAAACACACAATAAAAATCAGTCAAAAAGTCAGGAACATCCTGAGCCTGGGGAGAGACAGAAAAAACAGGAGTGTTGGCATTAACACATTGGCAGCCCCAACTGGTTACAGACACAGATTTCCAATCCAAAACAGGATTATGAGACTGTAACCAAGGGAAACCTAGTACAATAATGTCATGCAGATTATACAGCACCAAAAATTTGCAACTCTCCTGATGATCAGGTTCAACCCTCATTATCACCTGAGTAGAGAACTGGGGTTTATTCTCAGCCAAAGGGGTAGAATCAATCCCCAGTAGGGGAATAGACTTCCGTAGGGGTATCAAGGGAAACCCACAACGTTTAGCAAAATCAAAATCCATCAGGTTAATAGCTGCTCCCGAATCAACAAAAGCCTGAGCAGAAAATGTGGACAGGGAGCAAATCAGGGTAACAGTCAACAGAAATTTAGTCTGAACACTACCCAAGACAACTGAGCGTGCAAAACGTCTTCCCCGCTTAGGGCAGACTGAAATAGCATGAGAGGCGTCACCACAGTAGAAACATAACCCATTGCGTTTTCGAAACTCATGACGCTGTGCCCCAGAAGCCACACTATCACACTGCATGGGTTCAGAAGCTGGTTCACAAGGCAACACTATTCCACGCATACCTCTACACTCACGCAAACGTCTGTCAATTTGAATCGCTAATGACATAGAATCATTGAGACCAGAGGGAGCAGGGAAACCCACCATAACATCTTTTACATTCTCTTACAGACCCTTCCGAAAAAGGGCTGCCAAAGCATCATCATTCCATTTGGTCAGGACTGCCCACTTTCGGAATTTCTGACAGTACAACTCAGCATCCTCAAGTCCCTGATTTAATGCCAACAAGGTTTTTTCAGCTTGATCAGTGACATTAGGTTCATCGTACAATAACCCCAGAGCCAGAAAAAATGCATCAACATTACTCAAAACAGGGTCTCCAGGTGTCAGGGAAAAAGCCCAATCCTGAGGATCGCCGCGCAGGAGAAAGATGACAATTTGAACCTGCTGTGCTGCGTTCCCTGAGGACTTAAGGCTGGGTGTTGTGAATGGACTTGAAATGAGTTCTGAGCAGAGGCTCCCTCTGGTGGTTACAAGCGGTACTGGACTGTCCAGTGAAGATTGTGAGGATTGGGAATCAGGTGTTACTGACTGGTCTTGTTTAAGGGAGTCGCCTTCCCATCAGGGTGGCCGGTGATACTGTTATGATTTGGTAGCTGAGGAGTGCAGGTAAAAAAAAGGCAATATACCAGAGCAGTTGGAAACTATGAGATTGCAGTACCCTGACTAACCACCACAACTAGAGGCAGCCGTGGAGCGTTCCTACGTTGGTCCTAGATGCCTCGTCACAGCCTGAGAAACTAACTATACCTAAAGATAGAAAGATGACAGCTATCTGCCCCGGAGCAGATCCCCAAAGAACATAGAAAGCCCCCAAACATGTAATGGCGGTTAGACAAGAAGAAATACTGACACAGACAGAAAATAGTATGAGCAAACGTTGGGGTCCAAACTATCTAAATAGAAAAGGATAGGAAGGGCACTTACTGCAATCCCAAAAAACCCTGAAAAGCACCAACTCTACTAATTTCAAAAACACCTGAGATCACACGACCTCTACCACCTAAATTAGTTCTCTGGTGTAACAAAATCAAAATAGCAGCCACTGAAAAAACTGGAAAAAGCAAATGTACAAAACATCAGTGGCTGAACTAAACTGAGAGGGCAGAGAGGGCAAAAGCCCCCGGAGGGGACCCTGAAGGCCCCCACAAAAGTGCAGGACAAAATGCAAAAATCAAGCACAAAAACAAAAAGAAGAAAATGTCTTATCTGTTAGCAGGAGATGCAGACACGACACAGCAGGCTACTAAGGAAACAGGAATCAAGGATTGAGACCAGAACAATTGATCACCGGCAACCCTGATGGGAAGGCGACTCCCTTAAATAAGACCAGTCAGTAACACCTGATTCCCAATCCTCACAATCTTCACTGGACAGTCCAGTACCACTTGTAACCACCAGAGGGAGCCTCTGCTCAGAACTCATTTCAAGTCCATTCACAACAGCTGGGTCTCACATAGCGATACACCAGCGATCCCGACAACGATATGCACTTGTCAGGATCGCTGGTGTATCGCTACATGATCGCTGCTGAGCTGCCAAACAGGCAGCTCAGGCAGCGATTTGGGACAGCGACACTGCGGGTAACATCGCTTAGTTACCCGCAGTGTACCTTGGATACCAGCGCCCTGATGCAGGGAGCTGGTATCCAAGGTACACAGCGGGTTTCCAAGCGCTGCGCGGTGCCTGGAAACCCGCTGTGTACCTTGAATACCAGCTCCCTGCATCAGAGCACTGGTATCCAAGGTACACAGCGGGTTTCTAGGCACAGCCCCGCGCCTGGAAACCCGCTGTGTACCTTGGTTACCAGCGGATCGCTGGTCTCCCGCCTGTTACACGCAGCGATGCGTGCCTGTCAGCGGGAAACCAGCGATCAAAAAAAGGTCCAGACATTTCAGCGACGATCAGCGATACCCGGCAGGGGGGCTGATCGTCGCTGAATGTCACACACAGCGATATCGCTGGTGAGCTCGCTGCTGCGTCACAAAACTAGTGACTCAGCAGCGATCTCGGTAGCGATATCGCTATGTGAGACGGGCCCTTTAGGTTTTAAGGCAAAAAACAATTTACAGTTATTTTTGAAATTCTGAAATTTAGCTCGATCCCCCAAAAATAAATCTGGCATGGGGATCCTAGGTTCAACAACCGGCAACCCTGCAAGGTAGGTAGCAATACTCCGAACTTCAGTGGCAAGCTGATCCACACGGCCAGACAACTGTGCAAACTCCATTGAGAGAAAAAAAAATCCTCCTCAGCACCCAGAGAAAAAGAGGGAAAAAATGCAACAAACAGAGAAAAAAAAAAATTTCTGACAACTTCCCTTTTTCTTTTTCCTTTTACTATTTTTCCCTTCTGTTGAGTACCATATAATTTTCAGTTTGGCCGGTTATACTGTTATGATTTGGTAGCTGAGGAGAGCAGGCAAAAACGGCAATACACCAGAGAGGTTGGAATCTACTGGATTGTAGTACCCTGACTAACCACCACAACTAAAGGAAGCCGTGGAGCGTTCCTACGTTGGTCCTAGACGCCTCGTCACAGCCTGAGAGGTTAACTACACCTAAAGATAGAAAGAGGAAAGCTATCTGCCCTGGAGCAGATCCAAAAGAACATAGGAATCCCCCAAATATGTAATGGCTAGACAAGAGGAAATACAGACACAGACAGAAAATAGTAAGAGCAAACGTTGGGGCCCAGTCTGCCTAGAAAGAAAAAGGATAGGAAGGACATTTACTGCAATCAAAAAAAAACCCTAAAAATTACCAACTCTACTAATTGCAAAAACACCTGAGATCACACGACCTCTACCACCTAAATTAGTTCTCTGGTGTAACAAAACTAAGCCGCAGCCACTGAAAAAACTGGAAAAGGCAAATGAACAAATAACAGTGGCTCAGATAAACTGAGAGGAGCACAAGCCCCCAGAGGGGACCTGGCTGACCTGCACAGAAGTGCAGGGAACAATGCAAAAAGCAAGCACAAAAATAAAAACAGAAAATATCTTATCTGAGAGCAGGAGAAGAGGCAAGACTCAGCAAGCTTCCAAGTGAACCAGGAACCACAGTTGAGACAAGAACAATTGATCACCGGCAACCATGATGGGAGGGAACCTCCCTTATATAAGACCAGTCTGTAACTCCTGATTGCCACTCCTCATTGAATGGTTCAGTACTGTTTGCAACCACCAGAGGGAGCTTCTGCTCAGAATTCATTTCTAACACATTCACAACACAGCCACATGCACAGAGCACCCGCCGAGATCTGCCGGCCGGCACGCAGCAACAGTTGGAAATGTTTCCTATTGCTTCTTTTTGATCACTGTGATAGACCCTATAACAGTGATCAAAATAAAAAAATAGTTAATCAAATCCCCCTTTGTCACCCCCTTAGTAAGAAAAAAATTCTAATTATTTTTCTTATTTTTTCCATTCTTTGCAGTTAGAGTTGGGGGTGGAGTTAGGGTTAGGGTTGAGATAAGGGTTGGGGTTAGGGATGTGGTTAGAGTGTTAAAAGCTGCAGACCATGCGGGCAGGGACTTGAACACCCGCGATATTAGGTGCATACCAGAGTGCCTGATGCAAACTGGAGTAGTAAGCACTTGCGCTCAACACTAATGATGATGTATTCAATGTGACGACCTAATGTTATCAAATTTGTACCTGTTGGTTCAAAATGCTCACTATACTCCTGGATAAGATCTTTGAGGGGTGTGGGTTCCAAAATGGGGTCACTTGTGGGAGTTTCCACTGTTTAGAGACATCAGGGGCTCTCCAAACGCGACATGACGTCTGCTCTCAATTACAGCCAATTTTATGTTCAAAAAGTCAAATGGTGCTCCTTCCCTTCTGAGTCCTGCAGTGCGCTCAAACAGTGGAATTCTCTCACACATGGGGTATCCGTGTATTTAGGAGAAATTGCACAACAAATGTTGGGGTCCATTTTCTCCTGTTACCATCGTGAAAATAAAAAAGGTTTGAGTCTAAATAAATTTTTGGTGAAAAAAGTTAAATGTAAATTTTTTCCCTCCACATTTCTTCAATTCTTGTGAACCAACTGAAGGGTTAATAAACTTCTTGAATGTGGTTTTGAGCACCTTGAGGGGTACAGTTTTTAGAATAGTGGCACTTTTTTGTATTTTCTGTCATATAGTCCCCTCAAAGTCACTTCAAATGTGATGTGGTCCCTAAAAAAATGGTTTTGTAAATTTTGTTGGAAAAATGAGAAATCACTGGTCAATCTTTAACCCTTATAACGTGTGTGTGTGTGTGTGCCATAACTGTCTGATTTAAGGGCATAAAAACTAAAAGTTTGAAAATTTTCTAAATTTTCAAAATTTTTGCCAAATTTCTGTTATTTTTCATAAATATACGCAAGTCATGTCGAAGAAATTGTACCACTTTCATGAAGTACAATATGTCACAAAGAAACATTCTCAGAATCAGTGGGATCCATTGAAGCGTTCCAGAGTTATTACCACATAAAATAACAGTGGTCAGAATTGTAAAAATTGGCTTGGCCATTAAGGTCAAAATTGGTTGGGTCACTAAGGGGTTAAACAGAGGCATAACCCAATACGTCACAAATTTTCTCCCTGGCCATGTTGCATCAGCACAGAGAGTGAGGTATTAATAACATTTAATTAATGTGTAACGCTTCCCACGGCTGTGGGGCTTTGGGACATGGCATAGCTTGCCTAACTAGCCAATGCTCCCACGCCGCCAGTCCACGACGACATGAGGCATGCGTCCCAGATGGTAAGAGAATGTAGACCCACTGGACCACAGAGGGAGACCCGGGCCTGCCCGGACTAGGGAGGGCAGCGACCGGGATCCGTGGCAGCTGAGCATGTGGGCAAGATGGCGACCTGCAGGACTAGACAACACCGCACAACTTCAGGTATGAAGAAACATAAAGTTTACTTAAAGACACACACAGTACATAAACAGAACATAATGCCGGGCTCCCGATTCCGCACATCAGAGAAGGGTACACGTCTCAGGATCACAGACGTGTGCAGGAGGACATCACGGGTAGATGCAGTCCAAGGTTATCTGGCACGGGCATATTAGGGCGGCCTCTCTCTCAGGCCTCAGGCATAGCACAGGCTCAGCAGGAGAACATCAGACACCAACCTCAAACAGACTTCAGACGATGGCGGGGTCATCACAGGGTAGACCACGGAGGAACCGGCAGGACATCGGGACATCAGGAACACGGACTGGATCTCAGGTACTCAGGAACACAGACAGAACATCAGGAACACGGATTGGATCTCGGGGACACAGGAACACGGACAGGATATCAGGAACACGGAATGGAACTCAGGGATACAGGAACACAGACAGGAACTCAGGAACACGGACTGGAACTCAGGAACACGGACTGGAACTCAGGAACATCAGAACACTGGCATCGGACTCCGGACATCTGGCAATGATCGGCAGGCTCCGGACATCAGGCAGGCTCCGGACATCTGGAAGTGGTCATCGGACATCGGACATCAGGCCATAGTCAACAGGCATCAGACATCTGGCAGCGACCTGAAAAGGAACCCCAGCGGTCTGGTGCAAGCCCCACCAGGCTCAACGGGAGCCGGCCGGGGATTGCACAGAAGCTGAGCACAGAGTAACAGAAACTCAGCACACACACCGGACTCCTCCTTCCAAGATGAACTCAGGTTATATAGCAAAGAATCACAGTCACTGGCACAAGATTCAGGACACAGAAGGACTTCAGGAAAATAACACAGAGGACACAGTTCAGACAGTCAGGTACAGGATCCGATCCAGGATCAGAGAATCAGGAAACAAAACACAACAGGAACAGGCCTGGATATGCAGCCTCCAGGAAGGGCGATCTGGTTATTCTGCCCCCAGAGCTGGCGGAAACACAAGACACAGTTCAGACATTCAGGTACCGTAACAGATCCAGGATCAGGGATTCAGGGAACAAGACACAACAGGAACAGGCCTGGATATGCAGCCTCCAGGAAGGGCGATCTGGGTATTCTGCCCCCAGAGCTGGCGGAAACACAAGACACAGTTCAGACATTCAGGTACAGGAACAGATCCAGGATCAGGGATTCAGGGAACAAAACACAACAGGAACAGGCCTGGATATGCAGCCTCCAGGAAGGGCGATCTGGGTACTCAGCCCCCAGAACAGGCGGAAACACAAGACAGGACAAAGGGAATCAGCTCTCCAGAACTGATCGCACTCAGAGCAGGAGCTGAACACACAAACACACACAGCTAGGTTCAGGAACTCAATGCAAAGCTCTGGCAACGCCCCACAGGGCAGGGGAACTTTATATATGAGCTGCTTCACAGCGATAGGCTGGAGCAGCAATTCTAGTGCACACCCATTCCTCATAAAAGCAGGACTGGTGTGGGCCGCGCCCCCTATGCAGAGCCAGACACAACTCAGCACAGAAGGACACCTGACAATGGCTGCAGCCTCAACACAAGTAGTAAGTCATGCACCACTGCAGAGGACTTTGCAACCTACGGGTAGCTTCTACAGCAGGCCAGGGACCGCACATGCGGGTGGTCATGGAACGCAGCGGAGACACTCACGCAAGTACAGACACTCACGCAAGTACGGCTACGCAGCAGAGCTGGGAACTGAGCAGCATCCATACAGGTAACAGACAACAGTATCCCAGCTGGTTAGGGGGAAAGAAGCAAAAGGGTTAAAGCAAAGACATGCAAAGTAACGCTGGAAAACAAGGTACAGATAATACCAGCGTTACATAATGCCCCTATCTTTGCAGGACCAACGCCCTCCAGTTACTATGGCTTATAACAGAAGCCACCAAACTCTAATAGTGCCTTCCCACCAAAGGCCATCATCACTTGACCAGCCTCTAACCCAGACCTAATTCCCCATCACAGACAAGCCACACGACACCTTACGTGGCCTCGTCCCGCCAAAAACCCACAGCTTGCTCGATAACATCCCTCAAACCCAACATTCACAAATCAATACTGATTGCATTGAGATGGACTTCATCCAACGTTATTTACTTTAATTCGGGTCTTGTTACCTTATATACTCATGTATACTCGCGTGTAAGCCTAGGGTGGAAAATGCAGCAGCTACTGGTAAATTTTCAAAAATAAAAATAGATACCAATAAAACTAAAATTAATTGAGACATCAGTAGGTTAAATGTTTTTGAATAGCCATATTGAATCAGGAGCCCAATATAATGCTCCATACAGTTCATGATGGCCCCTTAAGATGCTCCATATAAAATAGTCCTCATATAACGCTGCATAAAGGTTAATAAGGGCCCCCATAAGATGCTCCATAGAATAATATGCCCCATATGCTGCTCCATAAAGATTATGACCCCATAAAATGCTTCATAGATTACACTGTGTGCAGAATAAATGTTGTCCTACTCCAAGCTGTATAGGCTTGAAAGCCAACTGCCAATTATGTAAATCAGGTGATTTGCATCTCTGTAATGAGGAGGGGTGTGGTGTAATGACATCAACACCCTATATAAGGTGTGTTTAATTATTAGGCAACTTCCTTTGCTTTGGCAAAATGGGTCAGAAGAGAGATTTGACGGACTCTGAATAATCAAAAATTGTGAGATGTCTTGCAGAGGGATGCAGCAGTCTTGAAATTGCAAAACTTTTGAAGCGTGATGACCGAACAATCAAGCGTTTCATGGCAAATAGCCAACAGGGTCGCAAGAAGCGTGTTGATAAAAAAAGGCTCAAAATAACTGCCCATGAATTGAGGAAAATCAAGCGTGAAGCTGCCAAGATGCCATTTGCCATCAGTTTTGCTTTATTTCAGAGCTGCAACGTTACTGGAGTATCAAAAAGCACAAGGTGTGCCATACTCAGTGACATGGCCAAGGTAAGGAAGGCTGAAAAACGACCACCTTTGAACAAGAAACATAAGATAAAACGTCAAGACTGGGACAAGAAATATGTTAAGACTGATTTTTCTAAGGTTTTATGGACTGATGAAATGAGAGTGACTCTTGATGGGCCGGATGGATGGGCCCGAGTCTGGATCAGTAAAGGGCAGAGAGCTCCACTCTGACTCAGACCCCAGCAAGGTGGAGGTGGGGTACTGGTATAGGCTGGTATCATCAAAGATGAACTTGTGGGACCTTTTCGGGTTGAGGAAGGAGTGAAGCTCAACTCCCAGACCTACTGCCAGTTTCTGGAAGACACCTTCTTCAAGTAAAGGAAGAAGTCGGTATCGTTCAAGAAAAGCATGATTTTCATGCAGGAGAATGCTCCATCACATGCATCCAAATACTGCACAGCGTGGCTGCCCAGTAAAGGTCTAAAAGAAGAAAAAATAATGACATGGCCCCCTTGTTCACCTGATCTGAACCCCATAGAGAACCTGTGGTCCCTCAAAATGTGAGATCTACAGGGAGGGAAAGCAGTACACCTCTCGGAACAGTGTCTGGGAGGCTGTGGTGGCTGCTGCACGCAATGTTGATCGTAAACAGATCAAGCAACTGACAGAATCTATGGATGGAAGGCTTTTGAGTGTCATCGTAAAGACAGGTGGCTATATTGGTCTCTGATTTTTTTTTGGAATGTCAGAAATGTCTATTTCTAAATTTTGGGTTATATTGGTTTACCTGGTGAAAATAAACAAGTGAGATGGGTATATATTTGGTTTTTATTAAGTTGCCTAATAATTCTGCACAGTAATAGTTACCTGCACAAACAGATATCCTCCTAAGATAGCCAAATCTAAAAAAAAAAAAAACACTCCAACTTCCAAAAATTTTAAGCTTTGATATTTATGAGTCTTTTGGGTTGATTGAGAACATAGTTGTTGTTCAATAATAAAAAGAATCCTCTCAAATACAACTTGCCTATTAATTCTGCACACAGTTTATGCCCCCATAAGATGCTCCATATATGTTATGCCCCATATGATGCTCCATTAATTATGCTCCCATAAAATATTCCATAGATTATGCCCCATAAAATGCTCCATAGATTATGCCCCATAAGATGTTCCATATATTTTATGCCCCATATGATGCTCTATAGATTATTCCCCATAAAATGCTCCATAGATTATGCCCCCATAAGATGCTCCATAGATTATGCCCCATAAGATGCTCCATAGATTATGCCCTCATAAAATGCTCCATAGATTATGCCCCCATAAAATGCTCCATAGATTATGCCCCCATATGGTGCTCTATAGATTATGCCCCCATAAGATGCTCCATAGATTATGCCCCCATAAAATGCTCCATAGATTATGCCCCCATAAGATGCTCCATAGATTATGCCCCCATAAGATTCTCCATAGATTATGCCCCATAAGATGCTCCATAGATGATGCCCCCATAAGATGCTCCATAGATTATGCCCCCATAAAATGCTCCATAGATGATGCCCCCATAAGATGCCCCATAGATTATGCCCCCATAAAATGCTCCATAGATTATGCCCCCATAAAATGCTTCATAGATTATGCTCCCATATAATGCTCCATAGATTATGCCCCCCATAAGACGCTCCATAGATTATGCACAATATGATGCGGCTGCTGCTGCAAATGAAAAAAAAAAAAAACATACTCACCTCTTGTCGCTGGGACTAGGTGCCGGAGTCCTGAGCAGGCGGGGACACCGGCGCGCTATGGGTGACAGGTGCTGGTGTCACCGCTGGCTCAGGGCCCCGGCACCTGCGATATTCACCTGTCCCCGGTCCACCGCTGTGCGCTGCTCCGTCTTCCGGGTCCTCCGTCAGTGAATGCTCAGGCAGAGGGAGCGGCGCTCACTAACTACATCATCGCGCCCTCTGACCTGAACGTCACAGCCAGAGGATGCACAGGATAGAGCGGCGCGCAGCGGTGGACCTGGGACAGGTGAATATCGCATATACTTACCCCCTCCTGGAGCATCTCTGCATCCCCCCGGCTTCTCCAGCGGTCTCCGGCAGCTATTCCTTCCTACAGCGGTCACGTGGTACTGCTTATTAAAGTCATGAATATGCACATATGCATGACTTTAATGAGCGGTACCACGTGACCGCTGAAGGAAGGAGCCTGAGATCGTGGGAGAAGCAGGGAGGCTGCAGAGACACGCCAGGGGGGTAAGTATGATCTGACACCCCCGCTTCCCCTCCCCCACGACCCCCCGGTATATGATTTGCATATAAGCCGAGAGTGGGACTTTCAGCCTTAAAAAATGGGCTGAAAATCTTGGCTTATATGCGAGTATATACTGTAACTCTGTCTACCAACCTTGTGTACCTCCACGTGAACCGCGATGTCGAGATGATGATAATCCTGGGATTTGCTGACCATAACCTCAGTATGTCAAACTTTATATCCCGCATTAATTCCTGCAATAATCTTATGCATATGTCATTTACTCCCAAATGAAACGCCAGTATCTGCAGTGGACAGATGCAATATTAGGAGAATTCTAGTAAGACCCTCCCCCAAGTCATACCATGGACTCTAGTTCACTTAATCAATGCCATAGAAGTATCCTACTGGAGTTGGACGTCC
>JARQOD010001628.1:75427-93765 GCA_033576555.1 Oophaga sylvatica
GGAAATAGAGCTGGTTCCAGAGTCAGTGGGAAATGGAAAGTATTCTCCATTCTTATTGATTTTTATGATCATGGGTTATCAGAGTGAACCCGGACAAGAACCTGGACATGCTGCACCAAGAGCCCAGAATAGTTGAAAATCCCAAATCAGAAATTATATACAGCTCCAGGCTCGTGTAGATGAATCAGTGAGTTATCATATCATACTAAAACTCCCTCCTATGTATTTGTTTTGGGAGAGATATCTATTGCCCTTCGATTTCTACATTTTTGGAGGAGCTGGGCAATTCTTTACTAAGGCCATGATGTCACTGATAACCTAACTGGCCCCAGCTCCTGTTATGTCGTAGATAGCCCAGCTACCTCCAGCTCCTGTGATGTCACAGATTACTCTATTGCTCCCTGCTCCTGATGTCACTGCTGACCCATCTGCTCCAGCTCCTGTGATGTCACTGCTTATCCATCTGCTCCAGCTCCTGTGATATCGCTGCTTACCCATCTGCATCTGCTCCTGTGATGTTACTACTGACCCATCTGCTTCAGCTCCTGTAATGCCACTGCTGATGTCACGTTGTTACCGCAACACAGAGGAGCCAGAAGACCTCAGAGTCTGATTGTTCCTACTCCTTCGCTGAAAAGAAGCACTTCTTTTTAAGTGGTGTTTATTTCTTTTGGTAGAACGCGGTTAACCGGCCATGTTGGAAACTCTGGTAGTCTGAGCTCTCAGCTGAGCTCGGTCACTAATAATTTGTGGAAGATGGGATCCAATTATAAGTGTGTGGCTGATCGGAGACGTTTGGTGGGTCCGGACCTTCGTGTTGGTGACTTGGTGTGGTTGTCCTTTAGGAAAATTAAGTTGAAGGTTCCATCTTGGAAACTGGGTCCCAGGTTTATAGATCCTTATAAGATCGTAGCCATCGTCAATCCAGTAGCATTCCACCTTGCTTTGCCACCCACCTTTAGGATTCATAATATATTTCATCAATCTCTCCTCAAAAAATACGTTACATCTTCGATACCATCACCACTACCACCATCTCCTGTCATTGTCGATGGAAACTTGGAGTTTCAGATTGTGAAAATCATGGATTCTCATTTAGTTCGTCAGTCGCTTCAGTATCTGGTACATTGGAGAGGATGTGGGTACCAGTATCTGACGTTCGTGCAACCAGACTGATCCGATCTTTTCACATGTCACACCCCGATAAACCTGTTCCTGAGGTTCTGGAAGTCCCTCGTAGAAGTGGGGTACTGCCATGGATTTACCACAAAAGAGAGGAGCCAGAAGACCCCAGAGTCTGATTGCTCCTACTCCTGCGCTGAAAAGAAGCACTTCTCCTTTTTAAATGGTGTTTATTTCTTTTGGCAGAACAGGGGTTAATCAGTCATGTTGGAAACTCTGGGAGTCTGAGCTCTCAGCTGAGCTCTGTTAGCCACTCCGATCCCCCTTATAATCTGGGTCCTGATTCAAACCCATGTCAAAGCTAGCTTATTCTGCATGACTTAAGAGGAGAGGTGTTTATATGAGAAGGAGTTTTGGAGGAGTTATCTCTGACTGTTGTGTGGTTTGTAAGCGTGGTTGTGAGGAAATGGCACGGGTACTGGGGATACGGTTTAGTACCCCACTGCTGCCCCCAATGTGATGAAAGCAGCAAACTAATCTTGACCTATCAATTTACTGCAGGGGCTTATTTTAGGTATCCCACTGCTGCCATTAATATGTCACGAACTGCAGAGATTTATGTATATCCCACTTTCTGGTTCCGCTTTGGAACTCGCAGCTCTCCGGCGCCCCCCTTACTCTGAGGTCAGTCAGGGAACTGCACCTAGGATAATTAGTCACCGGATGGGCCACTGGTTGTGCACTGGCTATTAGGCACGCTGCAGCGAGGGAATTATAACTAGTCCTAGCCGCAGCCAGGTAAGAGTTTATAAAATCAGTTTCGTCACTGCCAGCGGTGCCCATCAGCCCAGATCACACTTAGCTGCCACCAGCTCCAATTTCTCTATTAATATTTCTAAATTAATAAAGGGGGTCCGAAGCCAACCCAAATTAGTAGCGTAATTCACTTCAGGCATGTGCAAATTCGTTATAGAGCATAGAGACAAACTAGTAATTTTATATTTTACTCCAAAAAGGTAGGCAGTGTTTACAGAAAGTATAAAAAGATTTTACAAAATGAGACAATTAAAAGTATATACAAGACAGTTACAAAATGAAAAGGATTACCGTATATACTCGTGTATAAGCCGAGATTTTCAGCACCTTTTTTTGTGCTGAAAATGCCCCCTCGGCTTATACACGAGTCATAGGGCAGAAACCAGTGGGGGAGGGATCACCGCTGAGCGGTGACGTAATACCCGCTCATTAACGTCATGTAATATGGACGCGACGCCACTCCCATAGCCTTAATGAGCGGTATTACGTCACCGCTCAGCGCTGGAGAGCTGCAGGAAGCCGGGGAGAGCTGCAGGAAACCGGGGAGAACGCAGGATTGCCGGCCGGGATGTTCAGCGATGGCACGGGGAGGGTGAGTATGATGGAGGAGGATGGGGGGAGCACGGAGGAGGACAAGGAGCATGGAGCAGGAGGGGGGGGAGGATGGAGAGCACGGAGCAGAACGGGGGGAGGACGGAGAGTACGGAGCAGAACGGGGAAGGACGGAGAGCATGGAGCAGGACGGGGGGAGGACGGAGAGCATGGAGCAGAACGGGGGGAGGATGGAGAGCACGGAGCAGAACAGGGGGAGGATGGAGAGCACGGAGCAGAACGGGGGAGGATGGAAAGCACGGAGCAGAACGGGGAGGACGGAGAGCACGGAGCAGAACAGGGGGAGGACGGAGAGCATGGAGCAGGACGGGGGGAGGACGGAGAGCACGGAGCAGGACGGGGGTGGGCACAGAGGAGAATGGGGGAGTGCGGAGCTGGATGGGGGAGCACGGAGCAGGACGGGGGAGGATGGAAAGCACTGAGCAGGACAGGATAATGGAGCAGGAGGAGGGGAGCACAGAGGAGAATGGGGCGCACAGAGCTGGATGGGGGAGCACAGAGCAGGACCGCAACTTATACACCCGGCTTATACGTGAGTCAATAAGTTTTCCAAGTTTTTTGTGGCAAAATTAGGGGGGTCGGCTTATACACGGGTCGGCTTATACATGAGTATATACGGTAACTTAAGAAAGATCAACTTACAGTTGTTAGATCATTGCAGGCAAAAACATGCTGGTGGGAGGAGCCAGACATCACAATTCAATGAGGGGTCTTGTTGCAGCAGTTCCTCAGGCAAGAAAGATGGCTGTCCTGAGTGAAAGTGACTTATAGCCCTGGGCTTGTGACATCACTAAAGGGGCTGGCTTGTGACAGTTCTCACCCTGCTTTCAGAGTTACAATCTGGCTAAGAAAACTATAATAATCATACCTCGCAGGGGGTACCTCACATAGAAACACAGATAGTATCCTCTTATTCAGCTTGTCACTGGCGTTCATTCAAAACCAAACACGAAGCATCGGGCTGCCCCGGCTGCACAGGAATCCACTTCTCGGATTCCTCTGAAGCTAGAACTGGGAAAACACAGGCTAAATACTCCAGTCGAAGAACATCCTGGATATGTAGTTTTTATTTTTCTATTACAACCTCACATCGCTTTATGACCAAATGATTAGATTCTCATTATTGTCTATGGGAAGTCAGAGCACTTGGGAGGAAAAGAAGCTCCCTGCTGTTAGGAGGGAAATCACTCACTGGCATCTCAGGTTACACTGAGTGTGTGTGCAGGCTGGGGGGGAAACAAGGGGGTGGACAGTGTCACAGGCAGTGAGTGAGCAGAAGTTTGCAGGCATGACAGGCAAAAGGGAAACATGGGGGGTCAAACCCTCACCACTGGCATAGCAGAGTTCAGTATGTGAATAGCAGATTTTGGAATGATCCGGAAGGTGTGATAATGTTGAAAAATACATGACATTTTACATTATCGTTACAGTGGTAATTCCCTTCCCTCCTCTTACTTTGGTTATTCCCCCTTCCTCCACTCCCAGTGGATTTCTCTGTTATAAGTGAGTGAATATTTGTATGCCTGGTATTTTCAGTTACCCTTGTTAGTGTTGCCTTATTCGTTGGGTTGGTGTACTGCGGTGCACAGTAGCGCCCCTCTTCCCTGGGTGGGGGAAGAGAACAGACGGAGGGATGATTCAGGAGATAAAGCAAGGGTGGCGGCCCCGGCATCTTCACCTTCAGAAGTATCCCAGGAAAAGAGCAAGCTAGGGCGCCCCCTAGTGGTAGGGGCAGGGAAGGACCCCCTGGTCTTGGGTCACCCGACAGCTGAGTCATGACAGCTGACCCATTTACACCAGCTCTGTGATGTCTCTGCTGACCCATTTGCTCCAACCCTGTGATGTCACTGCTGATCCTTCTGCACCTCCTCCCAGATGTCACTGCTGACCCATCTGCTCCTGCTCCTGTGATGTCACTGCTGACCCATCTGCTCCAGCTCTTGTGATGTCACTGCTGAGCCATCTGCACCTGCTCCTGTGATGTCACTGCTGACCCATCTGCACCAGTTCCTGTGATGTCACTGCTGACCCATCGGTCACCTTCTGTGATGTCACTGTGACCATCTGTACCTGCTTCTGTGATGTACTGCTGACCCATCTGCGCCTGCTTCTGTGATGTCACTGTTTGACCCATCTGCACCTGTTCTGTGATGTCACTGCTGACCCATCTGCTCCGTTCTGTGATGTCACTGCTGAACCATTTGCTCCACCTCCTGTGATGTCACTGCTGACCATCTGATCACCTCCTGTGATGTCACTGCTAACCCATCTGCACACTCCTGTGATGTCACTGCTGACCCATCTGTCCAGCTCCTGTGAATGTCACTGTATCCTGCCTGGTTTACAGCTCTTGTGATGTCACTGATATTCTGCCAGTCTACAGCTCCTGTGATGTCACCGATATCCTGCCTGTCTACAGCTCCTGTGATGTCACTAATATCCTGCCTGTCTGCAGCTCCTGTGATGTCACTAATATCCTGCCTGTCTGCAGCTCCTGTGATGTCACTAATATCCTGCCTGTCTACAGCTCCTGTGATGTCACTAATATCCTGCCAGTCTACAGCTCCTGTGATGTCACCGATATCCTGCCTGTCTACAGCTCCTGTGATGTCACTAATATCCTGCCTGTCTGCAGCTCCTGTGATGTCACTAATATCCTGCCTGTCTACAGCTCCTGTGATGTCACTAATATCCTGCCTGTCTGCAGCTCCTGTGATGTCACTAATATCCTGCCTGTTTACACTCCTGTGATGTCACTGATATCCTGCCTGTTACAGCTCGCATGCACTATCCTGTGTTATTGGAGCTATTTGCTGTTTGTTCCTGTGATTGTAAAAGCGTTACAATTTGTGTCACTAATATCCTGCCTGTCTGCAGCTCCTGTGATGTCACTGATATCCTGCCTGTTTACATCTCCTGGATGTCACTGATCTCCTGCCTGCTTACAGCTCGCACAGCACCTGCAGCTGTGGTTTATTGGGAGCTTTGCTGTTGTGTTCCTGTGATTTGTAAAGAGCGTTACAATTTGTTTGCTGCTAAATCCATTAGTTGTAAATAAACGTGTGTAATGAGACGGCGGCTCTGGCAGTCACCGCGTATCGATCCCTTCAGCCGCCTCGTGACCCCACCAATCCTTCAGGTGTTAGAACCGTGCAGTCTGATTTCTAATTGAGGGGCGATGAGCAGAAAACGAGTGTGCAGCCTCTGGCAGGCGAGTCACGTCTGACTGCTCGCTGCCATCTCTGAAGTCTCTTCCTGTCTGTAATAATATATTATATTCTGATTAAAAGCTTGAACCTGGGGCAGGAATATCGATCGCAAGTAATTGTGCGTCTACTTATTGCTGACAAGTGCTTCATCGTTTGTCTAGTTTTGGCTCCATATTCTTTTGTCTATCTCATTGGAAAATGACAGTTGTAAAGCAGCGACATGCGTGATTATCAGTTATCAGCTTCTCCCTCGTGTCTGTTCACAGTTCTCCCTTGTGTCTTTGCACGGTTCTCCCTCTTGTCATGAGCAGTTCTTCCTCATGCTGTACACAGTTCTCCATCATGTCCATCTGCAGTTCTCCCTCCTATCCATGCGCAGTTCAATCGTGTGTATGTGCACAGTTCTCTCTAAATGACAGGGTCACTGGTGCCATATGTGAGGGGAGATATGTGTCACAAAGGTTGCTATCCTGCGTGATGTGAAACCCACAGTTTCCCTCCAGCTTGATACAGTATGTGCTGAGAGTAAACCAGTCATTACCAGGGTCTGGGTTTTGTTGTGAGTAGGTGTAAGAGATGGGTGAGACGCCTACTCTTCCTATCTCCACCTCAAGGGTGTGGTTGGAGGGAGTTAAATGTCCAGTAACTTTTTTTTTTCCTCTGGTCTGTTTGGAGGAAGGAAGCCTCCAGGCTGAAGCTCTGGTGGGAGTTGCAGTGTGTTTATCTCAGAAGGCTGGAGCCATACTGGGAATGACTTTTACGAGTATATGGACTTTATATTTTCACTGGTGCCAAATAAAGGCTGTTTTTGTGTTACTATCTTGGCTTTATGGTCTATGAAACAATAAACCACCCAGAGACTTTAATATAAAGTGTTCCTGTGTCTACCTCAGGATGCAGCTGAGTGAGCTGACCTTCCACAAGTGGTGTTTCGGATGCGGGCAATGTCCCAGGAACACGGGTAGCAACTGTGAGCAAATCATATGTCCTGGGTGAACGCGGCTACAGGGATAGAACAATGGTCGGACAAAATGGAGGAACTGATACTGAGCCAACAGCAGCAACACCAGCAGCATCGAGAGCAGCAGCATCAAGAGCAGCAGTTGCTCCAAGAGCAGCAGTATCGGGAGAAGCAGCAGGAACAGGATGAGACAAAAACTCCTGATGCAACAGATCCAACAGCAGCAAAGGGAGATGGAACTCCTGGCGGCAAATGTCCACATCACATCAAGGTGATGACACGTACGTCTGGAAGGTGGTAAGACGAGCGATGCAGAAAATGACGGTGGGTGATATAGAAGCATTTTTGACTGTTTTAGAGCGGGTTGCAGAGTGGGAGATTCTGCCCCTGTAGCAGTGTGTGGAGGTGCTGGCCCCCTCTCTGGCTGGCGAACCCAAGAAAGCTTATTTTGACTTGGTATTACAGGATGCCCAGGAATATGCCAAGTTTAAAACAGAGATATTGGCATGCTCAGCGGTCACTATGTCTGTCAGAGCCCAAAAGGTTCATCACTCGGCATATCATGGTGACAAACCTCGCCTCTGTCAGATGTTTGACTCATTGCATTTGGTCCAGATATGGTTGCAGCCGGAGTCCTCCACTCCACTCCAGCCCAGATGGTTGAGTAGGTGGTAATGGTTATTCACTCCCTCCTCAGGCTCGTGAAGATCTGGGTTGCCCAGGGAGACCCCTGAATTCTGGTGGGCCTCGTAGAAAGGTACCAGGTAGTCGAGAGGTCTCTAAGAATGCCAGGGGTGGGGCATTGACATATTGGCGTACTCAGCTGGAGCCTGAGTCCCAAAAGATGGGTAGTAGAGTCACCACTGGGGAGAGTCCAAGATCCCAAGGAGTTGTTGAGGGGTTGCCAAAGGCTGCTGGTAAAGACCTGATCTGCTGGAGATGCCACGGTCTTGGACACATAGCCACCCATTGTCCCATGTCCTCTGAGCAGGTAGACTGCAGCCTAGGAAGGCGCTCTTCGTACTATGCTTATTCCGCCTGCAGTGTGAACTATCAGCCCGGGGAGGGGCCGCAGTCATGTCCCGTGACAATAAACAAAGTACTGGTGTCAGGACTCTTGGACCCTGAGTTTGGTGACCCTGATAATGGCCAAACTCCCCCGCCAGTTGATCCCAGGGAAACATGTGGGGGTCCGCTGTATTTATGGGGACACCAAGGACTACCCAATCGCCAGAGTGTCAATAAAAACAAGCTGGGGCACAGAGTCCCATGAGGTCATGTTAGTCAGATATTTGCTACACCCCATGATAATATGATAATAGTGTGGGACGTCAACCTGTTCTGGGACTTGTGTGGAAAGGCAGGGGTGTCAAGTGACTTAGACAGGAGCCAGCTCAACCCTGATGAATCCCCATAGCAATCAGAGAAGGACAAGTTTCTCTTGTGTGTCCTAGCTGGTTTTGAGGATGAAACAGTGATCAGTGAGGCCGAGATTCCTGAACTGGGAGTTTCTGGGGAAAATTTGGGGACTGCTCAAATGCGGGATCTTTGGGGCATTTGAAAATGTGTCTGTGATATATGGGGTTGCCCAAGAGCCAGGGGCTGACACCAGGTTCTCACACTTTGCAGTCAATGGCAAGTTATTGTATCGGGTGACCACACTGAGGGGAGGTGAGATAGTAGAGCAGCTGTAGGTTGGTTCCAGGACCCTACTGGCGGAGGGTTTTAGACATGGCCCATTTGTATGATTTGTGGGTACATCTGAGGATAGAAAAAACGCAGGAGAGAATAATACAAGGTACTATTGGCCGAGATGTTACCGGGAGATCCTGAATTATTGCTGGTCCGGCCCCACCTGCCTTATAACCGCTCACTCTACTCACTTCTGAAGTCCCTTAGTCCCGTTACCTTTAATAGAGGTCCCATTTGAGAGAATTGCCATGGACCTAGTAGGTCCTCTAGTTTAGTCTGCACAAGGGCATCAATATATCCTAGTGGTCATAGACTATGCGACCCGGTACCCTAAAGCAGTACCACTAAGGAACTGTTCGGCCAAGAGTATCGCCTGGGAGCTTGTCCATATTTTTGGTAGGACGGGCCTGCCAAAGAAGATTTTGACAGACCAGGGAACTCCCTTCATGAGCAAGGTGATGAAAGAGCTGTGAAAGGTCCGCAGACAGACGGCCTAGTAGAGTGCTTCGAAAAAACCTTAAAGGCCATGCTCAATAAAGTCATTGAGAAGAACAGTCGAGACTGGGACTATCTGCTTCCGTTTCTGCTCTTCTCTGACAGAGAATTTCCTCAAGCCTCCACTGGCTTCTCGCAGTTCGAGCTCCTGTATGGTCAACATCCGCTCCTGGACATCGCCAAGGAAACCTGGGAAGCTGAGGTCACGCCACTTCGGAGCTTCATAGAGCATGTTGCCCAGTTGCTGGAGATGATAGCGAAAGTAATGAGTATCATGAAGAAGCATCTTCTCCAAGCACAGGAGGCACAGGCAAGGGTGTATAACTGACCAGCAATGCTTAGGCAGTTCCAGCCCAGTTACAGCATGCTAGTGCTTTTCCCCATGGTAGAGAACAAGTTCCTAGCCAATTGGGAAGGCCCATATGAGGTGATCGAAAAACTGGGCTAGGTGAATTGCAAGGTACATCAGCCAGGTAGAAGGAAGCCACGCCAAATATATCATGTGAACTTGCTCAAGCCCTGGCGAGATTGGGCATCGCTGGAAACCCCTTGCCTGGGAGCCAGTCCAAAAGCTACAGTGGACAATGTTACAATTGCAGAGACTCTAACACCGGCCCAGAGGCAACAGTGTCAGGAGCTGTTGCAGCAGAACCGTAACCTGTTCTCGTAGTTTCCAGGGCATAGGCAGCATGTCAGGAGGTAATATCAAATGAGGTGATTGAGGAGTTGAAAAGTGGATGGTAAAGTCCCGTCGTCCTCGTGCCAAAGCCCGATGGTGTGTGGGGGTTTTGTAATTACTACCGCACGCTGAATGAGGTCTCCAAGTGTGATGCATATCCAATACCCCTCATGGATGGACTCACTGAGAGACTTGGAACCGCGAAGTACATTACAACCTTTGACATGACGAAGGGCTACTGACAGATCGATCCCCAAGTTCCACAGTGCCAAGGAGAAGACGGCCTTTTCGACGCCGGATGGGTGTTTTCAAAACACCAGAATGCCCTTCAGACTGCAGGGGGCCCCGGCAACCTTCCAGAGAGCTACGGATCGGATCCTAGCTCCCTATAAGAAGTATGCCACAGCATACCTTGATGAGATTGTGACTATGCTAGTCATCTGCCAAAGGTACAGGTGGTTCTGGATGCTTTCAGAAATGCGGGGTTCACCATAAATCAGAAAAAATGTGCTATAAGGAAGGAACAGGCCAAGTACTCTGGCTATATCTTTGGGAGGGGCGAAATCAAGCCACAAATAAACAAAGTCAAGACGATTCATAAACGGCTGCAGCCGCTTTCCAAGAAGCAAGTGAGGGTGTTTCTTGGAATTGTGGCATATTACCGGCAATTTATCCCATGTTTCTCCATAATTGCTGCACCATTGACGAATCTCTTTAAAGGCATCGAATCGACGATGGTTAAATGGACTGCTGAGACAGAGATGGCATTCCAGGAGCTGAAGGGGTCTCTGTGTAAACATCTGGTTCTGGTCACACCAAACTTCAGCAAATAATTCTTGGTCCAGACAGATGCGTCAGAAGTCGGCTTGGAAGACATGCTGTCTCAGGAAATAAATGGAGAAGAACATCCCATCCTGTATCTGAGCCAGAAGGTCTCGTCATATGAGAAAAACTATGCCATTGTCGAGAAGGAGTGTTTAGCTATAAATTGGGCCGTGAATACGCTGAAATATTACCTACTAGGCCGGAGGATCAAACTTATATCAGACCATGCCCCTCTGAGATGGTTAAGGGAAAAGAAGGGTAACAAATACTCAGTTGACTAGGTGGTTCTTAGGACTCTAGGATATCAGGTTCCACATAAAGCATAGACTCGGGAAGTTATACTGTAACACAGATGCCCTCATCCAAATTCCCTGTTTGGAGGTGCCCAAACCCCTGGCTTTGGGCAGAGGGGGCGTCTGTGACAGGCTCACTGTTGCCATATGTGAGGGGAGATATGTGTCGCAAAGGTTGTTATTCTGCGTGATGTGAAAACCATAATTTTCCCTCTAGCATGAGATGTGCTGAGAGTTAATCAGCAGTTACCAAGGTCTGGGTTTTGTTGTAAATAGGTGTAAGGATGGGCGGGATACCTACTCACCATATCTCCACCTCAAGGGTGTGGTTGGAGGGAGTTAGGCCGGCGTCACACTGGCGACAAAATCGGACGATTGCAATGCGATGAAAAATCGCATTGCAGTCTGCCGTATGTTAATCTATGGAGCAGCTCCCAGTAGCCGTTTTTTTGTGGTCCGTTTTCAACGTCCGTCTGCAATCGCAGCATGCTGCGATTGTCACCGATTGTCGGTCGACAATCGCCAATGCAAGTCTATGGGAGCGATGAAAAATCTGATTACAAACGGACCGCATGTGTGACTTGCGATGAAATCGCATCGGTGTCCTTTAGAAAAGCTGGCAATTCATCCCCGGCTATACTGTAAAATCACACTGACAGCTTTAATAAAGACTAGAAAGAATAGATATATACACATAGAACACATATATATATATATACATGTCATTGTGACATGTATATATACATATATTTATAGTTCCTAGACTTCTACATACTGTAATAGCCGCTAATTCAATTGCCGGGTTTTGTGAAATCACAGAAGCCGACATGAAATGATACATTGTTTCCACACATTTAACCATGTAATTTCATGTATTTTTATATATGTTTGAAACATACAATTACATGAGTGTATTTGTGCAAAATTTCAGACATGTAGGGGTTAATTAAAGGTGTAATTTCGTTGAAAAAAAATGCGTGGGCTCCCGCTGTATTTTCTCCACCAGACAGACAAAGCAAAGCGAGTGGGGGCAGATAATAATAGCCCAGGGAGGGTGCATTTTTTTGTGCCCCCCCTGGCTACTAACATCTGCCCCCAGACACCCCAGAAAGGGCAAATCTATAATTAGATTCGCCCTTTCTGGCACTTTGCCCGTCTATTCCCATTGCCCTGTAGCGGTGGCGAATGGGTTAATCTCACCTTACTGTCACCTTGCAATTGAAAGGTGACCTTAAGGCAGGTTAATGATTGATAGCTGTCAATTAGACAACTATCAATTATTAATCCTATTGAAGTAAATAAAAAAACACACACACTTTAAGAATAAATAATTTTAATGAAATAAAAACACATTTTTTTGACCATATTTTATTTTAGACTTAATCCGTGCGAAGCCATTGATCTCCTAAAATAAAGAAAAAGAAATAAAACAACATTATTCTTACCTATTCCGCTGATCTGTCACGTCCCACGCTGTAATCCTTCACAAAGGGTTAACTAGCTTTGAGCCAAGCTGTGCAAGTAATCCTGCATGCTCAGCTCAAAGCTCATGAATGAATAAGTTCCTCTCCTGGTGACAGGAGAGGATGTGTTTCATGAATGAAGCTTAATTGATTGTGTCCACTTTCCCTTTAGGTCAGGTCACTACAGTTAAATTGGCAATAAATCAATTAAGCTCCATTCATGAATCTATTCCTCTACTTTCTGTGGTAGAGGAACTTATTCATTCAGGGGAATACAGGTCTGAGACAGCATTATTAGCTCTCTGCGACCTGTAACCTGTTAACCCTTTCTGATGGATTACACCATGGAACCTGACTGTACATCGGATTGGTAAGTATAATTTTGCTTTTTTATTTTATTTTTATTACAGGAAATGGTTTTAGCAGGAAAATAAAATATGGTCAAAAACTGTGTGATTATTTAATTAAACTTATTTTTTATTAAACTGTGTGTGTTTGATTTTTCTTTCATACAATAGGATTAATAATTGATAGTTGTCTAATTGACAGCTATCAATTATTAACCTGGCTTAAAGTGACCTTTCAATTGCAAGGTCATTTTAACCCCTTATTAACCCATTCGCCACCGCTACAGGGCAATGGGAATAGACGGGCAAAGTGCCAGAAAGGGCGAATCTAATTATAGATTTGCCCTTTCTGGGGTGTCTGGGGGCAGATGTTAGTAGCCAGGGGGGGCACAAAAAAAATGTACCCTCCCTAGGCTATTATTATCTGCCCCCACTCGCTTTGCTTTGTCTGTCTGGTGGAGAAAATACAGCGGGACCCCACGCATTTTTTTTTAACGAATTTACACCTTTAATTAACCCCTACATGTCTGAAATTTAGCACACATATACTCATGTAATTGTATGTTTCAAACATATATAAAAATACATGAAATTACATGGTTAAATGTGTGGAAACAATGTATCATTTCATGTCGGCTTCTGTGATTTCACTGAAGCCGGCAATTGAATTAGCGGCTATAACAGTATGTAGAAGTGTAAGAATTATAAATATATGTATATATATATATGTCACAATGACATATACATATATATATATGTGTTCTATGTGTATATATCTATTCTTTCTTTTGGCATTTAAATACTATTCTATTGGATCCATTATATGTCAGTTTTGCAATCCTGCGAGAAAATCTCGCAAGTCGGATGAAAATCGGATGTTACAAGTTACACACACATGCGATTAAATCGCATCTTTGAAGGAAAATCGGATGCCAGAAGGATGTGTGATGTTTTTATTTTGATCCGATTGTCGACCGTCTAAAACGGACCGATTTTTTGTGGTTGTGTGTGACACCGGCCTTAAAGGGAATCTGTCACCCTAAATTGGCGGGATATTTAAATGATGGCAGTCAGGTCAGATGGGCGGTGTTTTGGGTACTTGCCTTAACATGTTGTTCGCCGCTGTCTCCATTATTTCTGGGAATTGTAGTCGTTGCCCTCCATATAACGTGCGTGTGCATTGCAATCTTGAATTGCGCACGCTCAGTATGCTTTGCCCGCAGATTGCAATGCGCAGGCGCGTTATATGGAGGGCAACGACTACAATTCTCAGAAATAATGGAGACAGCGGCGAACAACATGTTAAGGCAAGTACCCAAAACACCGCCCATCTGACCTGACTGCCATCATTTAAATATCCCGCCAATTTAGGGTGACAGATTCCCTTTAAATGTGCAGCAACTGGTTTTTTTTTTCTCTCTGGTCTGTTTGGAGGAAGGAATCCTCCAGGCTGAAGCTCCGGTGGGAATTGCAGTGAATTTGTCTCAGAAGGCTGGAGCCATACTAGGAAGAACTTTTGTATGGACTTTTTATTTTCACTGGTGCCAGAAAGGCTGTTTTTGTGTTACTTCCACAGTGCATACATGGGTTCTCCCTTGTGTCCATGCATTGTTCTTTCCTTATATTTGTGTACTGTTCTCCCTTATGTCTGTACAAAGTTCTACCTCATGTTCTTGCTCAGTTCAACCTCTTAAATGTGTACAGTTCTCCCTCTATGCGTGTGTGGGTTCCCCCTCAAGTCCACGCACAGTTTTTTCCCTTGTGTCCATGCGTAATTCTCCCTTTTGACCATGCACCGTTATTTCCTCAAATCCATGCTCTGTTCAACCTTGTGTATGTGCACAGTTCTCTTTCCATGTGTACATTGTTCTCCCTCTAGTGCGTGCACGGTTCTTTCCTTGTGTCTATGCACAGTTCTCCCTCTTCTCCAAGAAAGGTTATTTTCTCATGTCCGTTCACGGTTCTCTCTTACGTCTGCACATAGTTCAATATTGTGTATGTGCAGAGTTCTCTTTCCATGTGTACATGGATTCTCTCTCATAACCGTTAGCAGTTCTCCCTCATATCTATGCGTGGTTCTCCCTCGTGTCCATGCGCTGTTCTCCTTCATGCCCATGAGCAGTCCTGCCCCATGTCTGTGCGCAGTTCTCTCTCATGCTGTACACAGTTTCCCTCTTGTCCATGCTTGGATAAATCTTGTGTATGTGCACAGCTCTTTCTCCATGCAAACATGGGTTCTAGCTCGAGTCCATGCACGGTTATTTCCTTGTGTCCATGCGGGATTCTCCCTTATGTCTTTACGCAGTTCTCCCTCTTGTCCGTGCATGGTTCAACCTTGTGTATGTGTACAGTTTTCCATGCAAACATGGGTTCTCACTTCAGTACTTGTGCGGTTCTTTCCTTGTGTTCAGGTCTCTTCATACATATAGTGGCATGTAAAAGTTTGCGCACCCCTTGTCAAAATTACTGTTATTCTGAACAATTAAGCAAGTTGAAGATGAAATGATCTCAAAAGGGGCTAAAGTTAAAGATTACATATTTCCTATGGACACTCGCTTTTCTTTACTTAGCTGCTTTTTTCTTGCCATAGTACACATTCTAACAGTCTATTCAGTAGCACCAGACTTCTGCACAACACAACTGATGGTCCCAACCCCATTTATAAGGCAAGAAATCACACTTATTAAACCTGACAGGGCACACCTGTGAAGTGAAAACCATTTCCGGTGACTACCTCTTGAAGCTCTCAAGCAGCTGACAGCACTCGGGAGTTAGCACGGCCTTGATAAAGGCCTGAAAATGGCCGAAACGTCGTATTTTATGGTGGCTGAATAAAGACTTGTTATACTTCACCTGGATTGGATGCTGTTCCTATTTTTTCGTTACCTCTTGAAGCTCATCAAGAGAATGCCAAGAGTGTGCAAAGCAGTCATCAAAGCAAAAGGTGGCTACTTTGAAGAACCTAGAATATAAGACATATTTTCAGTTGTTTCACACTTTTTTGTTAAGTATATAATTCCACATGTGTTAATTCATAGTTTTGATGCCTTCAGTGTGAATGTACAATTTTCATAGTCATGAAAATACAGAAACATCTTTGAATAAGAAGGTGTGTCCAAACTTTTGGTCTGTACTGTAGATGCTTCTCCTGAGGACGTCCAACTCCAGTAGGATACTTCTATGGCATTGATTAAGTGAACTAGAGTCCATGGTATGACTTGGGGAGGGTCTTACTAGAATTCTCCTAATATTGCATCTGTCCACTGCAGATACTGGCGTTTCATTTGGGAGTAAATGACATATGCATAAGATTATTGCAGGAATTAATGCGGGATATAAAGTTTGACATACTGAGGTTATGGTCAGCAAATCCCAGGATTATCATCATCTCGACATCGCGGTTCACGTGGAGGTACACAAGGTTGGTAGACAGAGTTACAGTATATACTCGCATATAAGCCAAGATTTTCAGCCCATTTTTTAAGGCTGAAAGTCCCACTCTCGGCTTATATGCAAATCATATACCGGGGGGTCGTGGGGGAGGGGAAGCGGGGGTGTCAGATCATACTTACCCCCCTGGCGTGTCTCTGCAGCCTCCCTGCTTCTCCCACGATCTCAGGCTCCTTCCTTCAGCGGTCACGTGGTACCGCTCATTAAAGTCATGCATATGTGCATATTCATGACTTTAATAAGCAGTACCACGTGACCGCTGTAGGAAGGAATAGCTGCCGGAGACCGCTGGAGAAGCCGGGGGATGCAGAGATGCTCCAGGAGGGGGTAAGTATATGCGATATTCACCTGTCCCAGGTCCACCGCTGCGCGCCGCTCTATCCTGTGCATCCTCTGGCTGTGACGTTCAGGTCAGAGGGCGCGATGATGTAGTTAGTGAGCGCCGCTCCCTCTGCCTGAGCATTCACTGACGGAGGACCCGGAAGACGGAGCAGCGCACAGCGGTGGACCGGGGACAGGTGAATATCGCAGGTGCCGGGGCCCTGAGCCAGCGGTGACACCAGCACCTGTCACCCATAGCGCGCCGGTGTCCCCGCCTGCTCAGGACTCCGGCACCTAGTCCCCAGCGACAAGAGGTGAGTATGTTTTTTTTTTTTTCATTTGCAGCAGCAGCCGCATCATATTGTGCATAATCTATGGAGCGTCTTATGGGGGGCATAATCTATGGAGCATTATATGGGAGCATAATCTATGAAGCATTTTATGGGGGGCATAATCTATGGAGCATTTTATGGGGGCATAATCTATGGGGCATCTTATGGGGGCATCATCTATGGAGCATTTTATGGGGGCATAATCTATGGAGCATCTTATGGGGGCATCATCTATGGAGCATCTTATGGGGCATAATCTATGGAGAATCTTATGGGGGCATAATCTATGGAGCATCTTATGGGGGCATAATCTATGGAGCATTTTATGGGGGCATAATCTATGGAGCATCTTATGGGGGCATAATCTATAGAGCACCATATGGGGGCATAATCTATGGAGCATTTTATGGGGGCATAATCTATGGAGCATTTTATGAGGGCATAATCTATGGAGCATCTTATGGGGCATAATCTATGGAGCATCTTATGGGGGCATAATCTATGGAGCATTTTATGGGGAATAATCTATAGAGCATCATATGGGGCATAAAAATATGGAACATCTTATGGGGCATAATCTATGGAGCATTTTATGGGCATAATCTATGGAATATTTTATGGGAGCATAATTAATGGAGCATCATATGGGGCATAACATATATGGAGCATCTTATGGGGGCATAAACTGTGTGCAGAATTAATGCGTTGTATTTGAGAGGATTCTTTTTATTTTTGGAACAACAACTATGTTCTAAATAACCCCAAAAAGACTATAAAAATCAAAGCTTAAATTTTTGGAAGTTGGAGTGTTTTTTTTTTTTTTAAATTTTGGGTATCTTAGGGGGATATCTGTTTGGCAGGGGAACTTTTCGTGCAAATTTTAGGGGAACTTTTAAAAAAAACCAAATTTACCCATCTCATTTTTTTTTTTCACCGGAACCAAAATTAAAACCCAAAAAAATTTTGAAAAAGACATTTTGAATTCCAAAAAAAAAACAGAGACCAAAATTTGCCACCTGTCTTTACGATGACACTCAAAAACTTCATCCTAGATTCTGTCGTTTTGATTGTTTACGTCAAAAATTTGGGGCAGCAGCCACCACAGCCCCCGACATGTTTTGAGAGGTTTTACTGCTTTCCCTCCCGTGATCTACTTTTGAGGGACCCCAGGTTCTTAGGGGGTTTAGATCAGGGGAAAAGGGGGGCCCTGTCATTTTTTTTTCTTTTAGACCTTTTTTGGGGAGCCACGCTGGGAGTATTTGGATGATGTGAGGACATTCTCCCGCATGGAAAAACATGCTTTTTTGAAAGATACCGACTTCTTTCCCTTTTCTTTAAGAAAATGTCTTCCAGAAACTGGCAGTAGGTTTGGGGGGTTGAGCTTACCCCTTTCCCCAAACCCCAAAAGGTCCACAAAGTTATCTTTGATGTACCACCCATACCCGTACCCCCTCACCTTGCTGGGGTTGAGTCAGGTGGAGTCTCTGCCCCTTTTTGATCCCAAATGGGGGCCCTCCTCCGGGCCCCTAAGAGTCCCTTTATTTCATCATCCATAAAAACCCTTTGAAAAAAAACGTCTTAACATATTTCTTGTCCCAGTCTTTACTTTTTTTCTTATGTTTCTTTTTCAAAGGGGGGTCGTTTTTTGCCCCCCTTACTTGCCAGCCTGAATGGGACACCTGTGCTTTTGATACCCAGTAACGTTCAGCTCTGAAAAAAAG
>JARQOD010001629.1:0-93764 GCA_033576555.1 Oophaga sylvatica
TAACAGCACTTCCGAGCAACAACTGGCGGTGTTGGAGCCCAGGGATGAGAAGAGAACAGGGTGGAGGAAGCAGGACTGTTTGCCGTACACACAGCAGGGGAACAGCTGACATTACTGAACCCCAGTAACACAGGAGCAAGTGTTGACTGTGCTAACAGCACTTCCGAGCAACAACTGGCGGTGTTGGAGCCCAGGGATGAGAAGAGAACAGGGTGGAGGCAGCAGGACTGTTTGCCGTACACACAGCAGGGGAACAGCTGACATTACTGAACCCCAGTTACACAGGAGCAAGTGTTGACTGTGCTAACAGCACTTCCGAGCAACAACTGGCGGTGTTGGAGCCCAGGGATGAGAAGAGAACAGGGTGGAGGCAGCAGGACTGTTTGCTGTCCACACAGCAGGGGAACAGCTGACATTACTGAACCCCAGTAACACAGGAGCAAGTGTTGACTGTGCTAACAGCACTTCCGAGCAACAACTGGGTGTGTTGGAGCCCAGGGATGAGAAGAGAACAGGGTGGAGGCAGCAGGACTGTTTGCCGTACACACAGCAGGGGAACAGCTGACATTACTGAACCCCAGTAACACAGGAGCAAGTGTTGACTGTGCTAACAGCACTTCCCAGCAACAACTGGCGGTGTTGGAGCCCAGGGATGAGAAGAGAACAGGGTGGAGGCAGCAGGACTGTTTGCCGTCCACACAGCAGGGGAACAGCTGACATTACTGAACCCCAGTAACACAGGAGCAAGTGTTGACTGTGCTAACAGCACTTCCAGGCAATAACTGGCGGTGTTGGAGCCCAGGGTCAAGGAGGATGTTTAAATACTAGATCAAGTATTTTCCTTGTTACGTGTCAATTAAAAATGTCTATACTCCAAACAAGAGAAAGATAACCTTTACTACCATTAGATGATGATTTCAGTTTAAAAAAATCTAGATAAATAAAGAACTGACAAACTTAAACGCATACATTAACATGTTGAACAGCAATGCAAACCACAAAATAAATTGGTTAAGGAATCTGCTATACGGTTGTAAATAAAAGCATACAAGTACATATCAGAATCCATTAATGATGGATAAGTAACAGTATGTACACCATTTTTATTGTATAGACAATGAATGTCTGACTTCAAAACATCATCAGCATTACAAGTTATCTGTGACATTCATAAAATGTTACATTTGCTGAATAATGTCACTAAACAGTTTATAAAATTATACAATTTCCATCATGTAATACTCATAATATGTGCCAATAATCATTTTTATTAACAAACATAACCTTTAAAAAGTGCATAGTGCATAGTGAAAATTGCTATTTATGCCTGACTGTCGACTTGCAAGCATGACAACAGATAGATAAGGTATATATAGATGAGACTGCATAGCCACAGATGGTGAATGGCGATGTAATACTGTACCTAAATAAAGTGTGCGTCACTACTACATAAATTTTTTTATATAGCTTTACAAACAGGGTACGTGCATGTATGCTTGCGCCTTTGTTTGGACGCACAGACTGCCTTCCTGCTGTGACGCGTTGGGTAGTGAACAGTTGTGTGCAGTGTTTACTGTAGTCTGAGGTTTTCATTTTTGGAGTGCAGATCACGCTCCAGTTAGTTCTTCAACCACTGCTGGTTGTAGTCTGCTGAGCGTGTGTCACTGCCTCGTCCTTGACATTTTTCTCTAATTGTTGCTGCTCCATTCTATTTAAAAAAAAACTCAAATCTATTAGTGTGACGCGCTTCCATCCGTATCCAGTACATTGGTTGCAAACACTATAGAAGTACACAAAGGGGCCTTTCACACCTAGTGAACAGTTGTGTGCAGTGTTCACTGCAGTCTCTGCGGAATAACCACACTTAGGCCTTATAACTTTTCTGACTTTCTTTATCAATCTACCAAGATGAAGAAGGCAGGGAGTAAGGCACGTGGTCGTGGCCGTGGAGTTTCAGCAGGGAGAGGACGTGGGGATTCTGTGGCTGCTGCTGCCCCCAGTGACACATCATCCACCAGATTTCTCCCGTGAGCGTTCCTTTATGCGCACTTTTGTAGGAGGTCGGCGTACCCCCCTGCTGCGGGAACAACAAATTGAAGCCGTTGTTGGTTGGATGGCAGCCAATGCATCGACTTCAATTGCTTCCACCTCCTCTCAGGACCACAGCACTGTTGAGCAACCATCTGTCTCTTCACCGCCTGACAAATTGCCCAGGCAGTCAGAGAGTTCTGTACTGGAGCCAGCTGAGTCTCTGCTTCTGTTCTCAGAATCTGTTGGCTTGCAAACAGGGGCCCAGCCAAGCAGCATTCTGGAATGTGAAGAAGAGGGAGTATGCAGTGATGCGCAACAGCTGTGTCTCTCTGAATCTGAAGAGGCGGGTGAGCCAGTGCCGATGGTCAGCACACCGCAGAACGCATCTGATGATGATGAGACTCAGGTGCCAGTTTCTGTTGAGCATGGTGCTGGCCAGACCACCCAACAGCAGCAGGTGTTGGAAGAGGGTAGTGGAGATGATGAGGTCCAAGACCCAACATGGCGTGAGGAACTGGAAGGTGGTGGGAGCAGCTCTGAGGAAGAGATTGCCCCAACGGTACAAACAGGAGGGAGAGTTAGGCTGCAGACTCGGTTGCCTGTAGCCTCCAGTTTGGCACATGTTCGGAGCAGTTGTCATGTATAGTGTACAGTTCCTATAGCGTCTTGTGCTTGGGTGCAAGGAAAACACAGGAGACGTAGGTTGAAATGAAATGACTTGTATTACTTCATACAAGCATGCTGAAAAGTTCACACAGTTTGCAGGAACAGCGACAGGAGACACAGCAGGCCAGAGTAACTTCAAGCACTACAATAAATCTCCAAAGCAGGTTCAGGATCTCTTCTCTGTACCGTAATTCCTCTGCAAACATGGATTTATACTTGATAAAGGCCTGAAAATGGCCGAAACGTCGTATTTTTATGGTGGCTGAATAAAGACTTGTTATACTTCACCTGGATTGGATGCTGTTCCTATTTTTTCGTTGGTTCCCATGAGTTGTCCTCCACTGGGTAGCCCTGCCATTTAATCAAATATTGCAACTGATTTCTGTACAACCTGGAATCTAGAATCCTTTCCACCATAAATTCTTCCTGACCATCGACCAGCACTGGGTCAGGGCAAGGAGAAGAACGTCCAGGAAACGTATTGGGTGTTGCAGCCTTTAGTAGGGATACATGAAAGACAGGGTGGATTCTCATAGTTCTGGGCAGTTGAAGACGACAAGCAACAGCACTTATAATCTTATTGATCTTATAAGGTCCAATGTACTTATGTCCCAATTTAGACGATGGAATCTTTAATTTAAGATTTCTGGTTGACAGCCAGACCAAATCTCCTACCTTGAAAGCTGGTGCAGGTTTACGAAATTTATCTGCTGCTTTCTTGTACCTTTTCTGAGCCAATTCTAGATTTTCCTTTAGAAGATCCATATTCTTTTGTAAAGAAGTGATTCTTTCAGCCACTGCCGGCAAGGGCGTATCTATGGGAAATCGAGGAAGAATGTTAGGATGATAACCTAGATTGGAGTAAAAAGGAGACTGCTTAGTGGAGGCGCTCTGAGAGTTGTTATAAGAGAACTCAGCCAGTGGAAGTAGATCCACCCAATCATCCTGTAGGTGGCAGATAAAACAGCGGAGATACTGCTCCAGGGTCTGATTGGTTCGTTCTGTCTGTCCATTAGTCTGGGGATGAAAAGCAGAAGAAAGGTTTACTTTAATGTCCAATGCTGCACAGAAATTTTGCCAAAACCTTGAAGTGAATTGCACCCCTCGATCCGAAATGACCTCATCCGGTACTCCATGTAAGCGAAACACATTCTTAATCATCAAGTCTGATGTCTGTTTTGCAGTGGGTAAGCCGACACAAGGGATAAAATGAGCTGCCTTTGTTAGACGGTCAACCACCACTAGAATGGTGTTCTTCCCTTGAGAGGTTGGTAACTCCACAATGAAGTCCATAGAAATGGATCCCCATGGGCGGGACGGGGTGGGAAGAGGTTGCAACAGACCAGTTAGTGAGGAGCGAGGTGTTTTGCATCTTGCACAGACTTCACATGAAGTGACATAGTTTAAGACATCTTTCCTGTAAGTGGGCCACCAAAAGAAACGAGAAAGAAATTCTTGTGTCTTTAGATTTCCCCTATGCCCGGCTATCTTGGAATCGTGGATGAGTTGCAATACTCTCAATCTGACTGTTTCAGGTATATACAGACGTTGTCCCTGAATCCACACACCATTCTTAAAGACAAGACTTACGTCCCTTGGGGGTTGAGCCAACAAAGAATCCGTATGGTATGCTTCCTTGATGTCCTTAAGTAGGTCTTGATTATGAATCACTCCCAGGAATCTAGAGTCAGGAAGAATAGTCTTAGGAGGAGTAAGTGGACGTGTCTCTGCTGAATGAATCCTAGAGAGTGCATCAGCCTTTCCATTGCGCGATCCTGGTCTATAAGAAATGACAAAATTAAATTGGTTTAGGAAAAGATTCCAGCGAGCCTGGCGAGGAGTCAGGCACTTAGCCGACCTGATAAATTCAAGGTTACGATGGTCTGTCAGGACGACTATTTGCTGTGCAGCTCCCTGAAGAAGGTGTCTCCATTCCTTGAAGGCGGCAATAATGGCCAACAATTCTCTATTGCCCACATCGTAGTTCCTCTCAGCCGAAGACAACTGCTGGGAAAAGAAGGCACAGGGATGCAAGACATTCTTCTCACCTGTTCTCTGAGAGAGTATAGCTCCAACGGCACAGTCTGAAGCATCCACCTCTATTATGAAGGCAAGCTCGGGGTTGGGATGTACTAAGATAGGTGCGGTGGTAAATTTATCCTTTAAACAGGAAAATGCTTCCTGAGCTTGCGGGGTCCAGGAGAACCTAGACTGTTTCCGGGTAAGTTGGGTGATAGGTCACACTACCTCAGAAAAATTCTTAATGAAACGTCTATAGAAGTTGGCAAACCCGATGAAACGCTGCACCTCCTTCACATTTCTAGGAATTGGCCAATCCTTGATGGCTTGGGTCTTGCTTCCATCCATACTAATCCCTTGCGTAGATAGTACATACCCCAGAAATTGAATTTCGGTCCTATGGAATTCACATTTTTCAAGCTTGATGTAGAGATGGTTTTGTCTTAGGCGTTCTAAGACCATTCTCACATGTCCATGATGTTCCTTGTGGAGTTAGAAAAAAATAGAATATCATCCAGATAAATCACCACAAATGTATCTAGGAGATCCCTGAAGATATCATTCACGAAGTGTTGGAAAGTGGCTGGGGCGGTACTCAGACCAAAAGGATAACTAGATATTCAAAGTGTCCATAGCGTGACCTGAAAGCAGTCTTCCATTCATCCCCAGGTCTAATACGGACCAAGTTATAGGCCCCACGGAGATCCAGTTTAGAGAAAATTTTGGCATGCCGCACTCTCTCCAACAACTCAGGGATTAAAGGCAATGGATAACGGTTTCTAATAGTAACCTTATTGAGTTCCCTATAGTCTATGCAGGGTCTCAGAGATCCATCTTTCTTCTTCACAAAGAAGATGGGTGCACCTGCGGGAGATGAAGAGGGGCGTATGAAGCCCTTGGCTAAATTTTCCTCTATATAATCCTTCAAAGCTTTTAGCTCGGGCCCCGCTAGGGGGTAGATCTTACCAAAAGGTATCTCGGCTCCGGGCAATAATTCAATTGGACAATCATATGGACGGTGAGGAGGAAGCTGATCAGCGTTCTTCTTGTCACATAAATCCACATAGTCCTGGTATACAGCTGGTAGTTCAGGGACTGACATGGTTCCTTTAGGAACAGAGCAAGCTGAAACTCCTTGACTCATCTGTTTCTCCGGAAAGTGTAATTCCTTGGTCTCCCAGTTAATCGTAGGATTCTGTGCCTGCAGCCATGGTAGCCCTAGAATGATGGGAAAGTGGGGAGAAGAGATAGCAAAAAAGACATTTTCTCCTGATGATCTTTACCCATAAGGACCCTCAAAGGCTCTGTTTCTTGATCCACTGGTCCAGAAGTCAGTAGAGAGCCATCCACAGTCTCCATCTGTACTGGAGTAGCCTTCTTCACTGAACGTATCCCCTGTTTCAGAGCAAAGGAGATATCCATAAAATTTCCACTTGCTCCTGAGTCGATCATAGCAGAGCTAGACACCCAGACTGAGTCAACCCAGAGTTTGATGGAAAGGAAGCAATGAGAATTGTTTCTTTTACAACTCAGCTGGGACACCGCTGAGGAAACTTGAAAAATTGCAGCGTTTATACCGTCATCGTCCCCAGAACTAACAGAGTTTAAGTCCGAGAAATCAAGATCTCTTGCAGCAGATCTCTCTGGAGCCTGAGGCTCGGACATGACAGAGCTCCTCTCGCAACACTCACAGTGAATGACTGCTGCAGTAGTCTTACGAGAACAGCTGGGGCAGTTTATAATGAAGTGCCCTGACTTACCACAGTAGAAACATAGATTTTCCTTTATACGATGTTCTTTGCGTGCATCACTAACCCGTCTTTGTAAAGAGTCCACCTGCATGGGTTCAGGTTCTGGTTCCCTTGTGATCCTACTCAAAGGTTCCTTAGCTGAGGAGGGAGGTAGTAAAAGGTTAGTGCGATTATTTTCGAACCATCTCTCTTGTCTGCGTTCAGTCAGACGAGCATCAATACGGATACAATAGTTAATAAAGTCACCTAACGCAGTGGGAGGGTCGGCACGAGCAAGTTCATCCTTAATCAGTGGAGACAACCCTTTCTGAAAAATAGATTTTTTAGCGGAAGTGTCCCAAGTGGTATCAAGAGCCCATCTCCTGAAATCCAGGGCATATTCGGCTACTGAACGCTTACCTTGGCGCAAAGTTAACATGGCTGCTTCAGCTGTTGCACCTCGATTGGGGTCATCAAACACCTGCCCCATGGCTGAAATAAAAGCATCAAGGTGATTCAAACAATCATCCTCAGTCTCAATCAGAGGGTTTGCCCACATCAAAACCTTATTGGTAAGCAACATGATTATAGTAAGCACTTTGGATCGTTCAGTGGGAAATTGTGAAGCATGTGCAGAGAAAAATAAATTGCATTGATTAATAAATCCCTGAATTTCTCACGTTCACCGCCAAAACGAAAAGGAGGTAATTTGGGGATCCCAGAACTTGGGGTTATGGCAGGAGCCTGGGCTCGTTCCTCTAGAGTCTCAATCCTGGCTTGCAATTCCTGGGTAGTCTGTCCAAACACTTGCAAATTATGATTAGTGAGGTCCTGTAGGCTTGCAAAACGGGTTTTTAAAGTCTGTACATCTGAAAGGATTGTATCAGTCACTCCGCAAAGTTCCTTTATGCGGGCCTCCATCTTCCAGATCTTTTAAGGCAGAGGTACTGGAAGGAGAAGAGGAAAAAAAAAAAAAAAAACAATAGTGTTTACCTGTGGTAACACTCCAGAGTAAAATTTTAAGGGAATGTGCTCACCTGGAATGGTTGTGAGAAGTCACAACCACTGTCATCACATAAGGTATTAAACGGACATCTGATATCCACAGTCACAGCAGACACGGCTTTCCCAGACCCAGCAGACACTAAACATTGGCTCCTGAATCTTGTCATGTATAGTGTACAGTTCCTATAGCGTCTTGTGCTTGGGTGCGAGGAAAACACAGGAGACATAGGTTGAAATGAAATGACTTGTATTACTTCATACAAGCATGCTGAAAAGTTCAACAGTTTGCAGGAACAGCGACAGGAGACACAGCAGGCCAGAGTAACTTCAAGCACTACAATAAATCTCCAAAGCAGGTTCAGGATCTCTTCTCTGTACCGTAATTCCTCTGCAAACATGGATTCACCAAACAGCAGGTTTCCAGAGTCCAAAAGTGTTCCAAGGTTCCTCAGTAGGGAATAGCTGGAGTACAAGTCCAAGGCTTCCAGGAGTCAGGTCACAGACTGACTGAGGCTTGATTCAGGAGCACTGATTGTTCAGCTGAGGCTGCTTAAGAAGCAAGAGGGAAGAATCAGGGCGGGAACATGAAAACTGGAAACTCCATATTAACTGAGGGCAAGAGCTGCAGAAAGACAGAAAGCAAAATGGCCGACGGAAAACTGAGTTTCAAGGAACATGTCAACAGAGACAAAGAACCTTACAGCAGTTCTCTTCCAAAAGTCAAAACGGGCGCTCCCAGGACTTGCACTGCGTGGTCCTTTTTTGACACACTTGCAGATGATATTTGCTATGTCAAAGGCAAGCTGTGTAATCAAAAAGTAAAAAGAGGTAAAAGTGTCAGTAACCTCAATACCACTAATATGTGGAAACATGTGCGGACAAAGCATCAGAATCATCGCTGCAGGAGCCGTCACGGTCTACCTCCACATGGACCCGTGAACGCTTACCTGTTGCGACCGATATGAGCGCAGCCGTGGCCAAACGTCAACAGGCCGTCCTGAAATTAATTTCCATGGGGAATCGAAGCCACACAGCGCAGGAGCTCTGGAATGCCATCAAGCAGGAGAGCGACGTGTGGTTTTTGCCAGCGAATCTCCAGCCAGGCTTGGTAGTGTGTGACAATGGCCGAAATCTGGTGGCAGCTCTGGGCCTTGGCAACCTCACTCACATACCATTTCTGGCACATGTGCTAAACTTGGTCGTGCGGAGTTTTTGGAGGGACTATCCGGATCTTGATGCACTGCTGCACAAGGTCCGCCTATAGTGCGCTCACTTGCGACGTTCCAGCATGGCCAGATCGCGCATTGCAGCTCTGCAACGCAGATTTCGCCTTCCTGAACATCGCATCATATGTGACGTACCCACCAGGTGGAATTCCACGTTACATATGTTGGAGCGGTTGTGTGAGCAGCAGGCAGCAGTAATGGAGTATCAGCTGCATCAGGCGCAATCAACTCGCAATTTGCTCCGTTCACACTTCACCACTACTGAGTGGACCTCTATAATAATAATAAGCTTTATTTATATAGCGCCAACATATTCCGCAGCGCTTTACAGTTTAACAGTTTCAGAACACAAGTCATAAGTAACAACGTTAACAATACAATAATTAAAGCAATATAAGCCGCCCTGCTCGTGAGAGCTTACAATCTACAATGAGGTGGGGGAGATACAAAGTACAGGTGTTTATATACAATGGTGTATTTACAATGATGGTCCAGCCATTTTGAGGGAGTGAGGGATGGATGGAGATAGTGAATGGGCTACATACACAGACTTACACATAGAATGACTTTGATTAGTGAATGTGATAGGCCGCTCTGATCAAATGTGTTTTGAGGGAGCGCCTGAAACCATGCAAATTGCGGATAGCCCTAATTTCTTGGGGTAGAGCATTCCAGAGGATTGGCGCAGCGCGGGAGAAGTCTTGGAGTCGGGAGTGGGAGGTACGGATTAGTGCAGAGGTTAGTCGAAGGTCGTTTGCAGAGCGCAGCAGTCGGTTAGGTCGATAGATAGAAATGAGGGAGGAGATGTAGGGGGGTGCTGCACTGTGGAGAGCTTTGTGGGTGAGAACCAGTACTTTGAATTAGATCCTATAATGAATGGGCAGTCAGTGTAAGGACTGGCGAAGGACTCTATGAAGGACATCTGCCACGTTTTGCATGAGTTTGATGAGTCAACGCGGATGGCGAGTGCAGATGATGCACTAGTCAGCCTGACTGTCCCCCTTATCTGCCTGCTTCAAAAAACACTGCAAGCACTAAGGGATGAGGTTTTGGAAGAGGTGGAGGATGAGGAGTCACAAATTCCATCACCTTCTGGACAGTCAGCGCAACGTGGTTCCTCACAAAGGGCTGGGCAGGGCTCACTTTGTGAGGAGGATGAGGAGGAGTCAATGGAGGAGGAAGACATCGCTCCAGAGGGAGGTACACAACGCTCTAGTCAGTATGTAGAGCGAGGGTGGGGTGATGCAGAGCAGGCAGAGATGACGCCTCTTGCAGGGGACAGCGTTTCTTGGCCAGTTGGGAGTCTGCAGCACATGGTTGATTTCATGCTGCAGTGCCTGAGAAACGACCGCCGCATCGCCCACATTCTCACCACGTCTGATTATTGGGTGTACACCCTCCTAGACCCTCGCTACCGGGACAACTTACAAAGCCTCATCACACCGTTGAACCGGGAGCGTAAAATGCGGGAGTACCAAGACACACTGGTGCAATCCATAATGTTCTCCATTCCAGCCGAGAGCACTGCTGCTGCTACTGCTTTACAAAGCAGCTCTGTGCGTCGAGGCAGTGGAGACAGCTCTGCAACAAGAGGGAGCACAAGCAGCTCCTCTGCACAAGGCAAGACCAGTATGTTCCAAATGTGGCGAAGTTTTGTGGCAGTGCCACCAATGTCTACTCCATCAGAGACGGCTCCAGTCAGCAGGAGGCAACGTTTCCGTAAGATGGTGACAGACTACATGTCTTGCCCTCTCAGTGTACTCCCAGATGGCTCTTCCCCATTCAAGTTTTGGGTCTCTAAGCTGGATACATGGCCAGAGCTTAGCCAGTATGCATTGGAGGTGCTGGCTTGCCCTGCTGCCAGTGTATTATCGGAGCGCGTCTTTACTGCTGCAGGTGGTGTACTAACAGACCGTTGCATGCGACTATCCTCCGATAATGTAAATCTTATAAAAGGAAATGCACTACTCATAAATAGAAAAATACTAATTTTATTAGAATAAACAAGTATTAAAAATGTACCAAGGATGGCAGTGATAAACCGACAAGCAGGGAGGCTGGTAACAAACAGATACAGCAATAGTAAAGATACCATGTATCAAAGAGGAGATATAAGGACCTAATGCAAAATGCATATAGTAACTAGTCTCAAAGCATAACCATGTAAAGAGAGTGATAAACACACATCCAAGTCAGGACTAGAGTATATAAATGCCGCAATGAAGTCCAAAAAAATCAATTAGAACATAAGTAAATGGCCCAGCTAAATATACCTGAATGAGACCGCGTTCCTGCCACCCCAACGCGCGTTTCGGCACAGTGCCTTCTTCCGGGGTATGGCATCACATATAACAGAGCGGTATATATATCCATGGTGACCAATCAAAAAAGGATGTGTCAGAATTCCCAGCTCCCATAGCGGCACATGAGTAACCCCGTCACCCGGAAGTGACTACCACCGAGTGCGTCATCAGCTGAGCAGGGACGCCGCACCCAGCACCGCCCACAAGCCACGTGGGTTAGCTGGGAGCGCGTCACCGGCAACAGCCGATTAGAGACGCCGTCGGGATAGCAACCATCGGGCAGGGAGCACGCATGCGCACAAGAGCAAAGGATGCAAAACTCAGACTCTCGTTTAAACCTTGGGGATGGAGAGTACGTAGCCTCCAGATCCATCTAGCCTCTCTCTGTGCTAGCAAGCGCCCATAATTACCACCACGTAGATTTGGAACCAACCCATCAATACCCCTAACCAAAAAGCCAGAAGGGTCACAGGAATGGTAAATTTTGAAGTGGCGGGTATAGTTTTTAAAGACCCAACGTCACTCTCTTTGGCAGCCGCCTGAATGTCACGAACGTGTTCACGTACACGTAATTTAAGGGCACGAGTTGTAAGGCCCACGTAAATCATCTTACACGGACATGTACCATAGTACACAACCATGCTCGTAGAGCAGGTAATAGATTGGGTGATAGCAAATTCATTCCCATCAGGTGAAAAGAAGTTTGTAGCATGGATGACATTGGGGCAGGCAATGCATTTGCCGCAGGGTCTAGATCCCCAAGTCTGTACACGAGAAGTGGAGATGGAGGGAAATAGGGGGGGAGGAGTGGGTGGTTTGAGATAACTCCTCACTAAATGATCACCCAAATTGTCGGATCTCCTAGCAACCACTGAAGGTCTATCCGATAAGTAATTTTTCAAAATAGGGTCCACAAGCAATATGGGCCAAAATTTTTCAATAGCATCGTACATTTCCCTCCATCTAGAATGAAATTGGGTGACCAAACTCACCTGATTCCTAGATTGACGTTGAGCAGATGAGTATAACAGGTGTTGTCTATCAGTATTTCTAGCTCGATTATATGCCTCTTAATCGATCTTTTACTGTAACCCCGGTCAAGAAAACGTTGCTTCATATCCTCCGCTTGTGCCTCAAAGGTCTCATCAGAAGAACAAATTCTTCTAATCCGTAGGAATTGACCTGTAGGAACTGAATTAATCACATGGGGAGGGTGGGATGATGACGCATGTAAAACGGAATTAACCGATGTATCTTTACGGAAAACATTGGCAACCAAAGACCCGTTAGAGTCTCTCTCCACCAGGACATCCAAAAAATCAATGCTCTGAAAATTAAATTTGTAGGTTAAATGAATATTGAGATGATTCTCATTCAAATTATTAAAAAATAACTGTAAGTCAGAAGGTGTACCTCGCCAGATGAGGAAAATGTCATCAATGTAGCGGGTCCAAAAAATGACCCGCTCCATTGATGAACCCCCATCTGACGAGAAAAGATCCCTCTCCCACAGCCCCAGGAACCTCCATTTATCCAAAATCCAGAAAGTTTCCTCCCTTGTCACTGTTCCCTAGTGTTGATCTCTTTGTTAAACTTGTCTCCAATGAGTTTGAGAAAATTCCTACAAGTATATCTCATGGTAATCTCTCTCGTACAGAACTCTCTGGGCTCAAGAGACTTAAGAAATTTAAGGATGTGATCTTCAAGCCAGCTGACAAGGGGGGAAACGTGGTTGTCTGGCCAATTAAGTTATATGTTTCTGAAGCTCAGCGACAACTGAGGGATACACGTTGCTATAAGAAACTTACCTTTAACCCTTTGATTTCATTTAGGGAAGAATTGGGTAAAATTCTACATAAGGCATTGACAGCTAATGTGATCACTCCACAAGTTTTGGATACTTTGTTGGTTAAAGACCCTTGTGTGCCGACCCTTTACCTCTTACCTAAGGTGCACAAATGCCTCCAAAATCCTCCAGGTAGGCCTATCATCTCTGGGGTGGGTGGGCTTACGGAGAACATTGGCAAGTACATTGACTCATTCCTCAGGCCCCTTGTGGAGACAATTCCATCATATCTCAAGGATACTTCGGAATTTTTGAAGAAAATTGACTCCGTACATGTTGATGAGGACATGCTCCTTATCACATGTGACGTAGAATCATTATACACTAATATTCGCCACGAGGATGGTCTGAGGGCCGTTTCACAATTTCTTTCAATGACTAGTCTCAACACCAGTGACATCAATTTTTTGATTGATATTTTACGTTTTCTTTTGACTCACAATTTTTTTGTTTTCAATGGATCCTTCTACCTACAGCTCCAGGGAACCGCAATGGGCGCGGCTTGTGCGCCTTCGTACGCCAATCTGTTCCTGGGGCTGTGGGAGAGGGATCTTTTCTCATCAGATGGGGGTTCATCAATGGAGCGGGTCATTTTTTGGACCCGCTACATTGATGACATTTTCCTCATCTGGCGAGGTACACCTTCTGACTTACAGTTATTTTTTAATAATTTGAATGAGAATCATCTCAATATTCATTTAACCTACAAATTTAATTTTCAGAGCATTGATTTTTTGGATGTCCTGGTGGAGAGAGACTCTAACGGGTCTTTGGTTGCCAATGTTTTCCGTAAAGATACATCGGTTAATTCTGTTTTACATGCGTCATCATCCCACCCTCCCCATGTGATTAATTCAGTTCCTACAGGTCAATTCCTACGGATTAGAAGAATTTGTTCTTCTGATGAGACCTTTGAGGCACAAGCGGAGGATATGAAGCAACGTTTTCTTGACCAGGGTTACAGTAAAAGATTGATTAAGAGGGCATATAATCGAGCTAGAAATACTGATAGACAACACCTGTTATACTCATCTGCTCAACGTCAATCTAGGAATCAGGTGAGTTTGGTCACCCAATTTCATTCTAGATGGAGGGAAATGTACGATGCTATTGAAAAATTTTGGCCCATATTGCTTGTGGACCCTATTTTGAAAAATTACTTATCGGATAGACCTTCAGTGGTTGCTAGGAGATCTGACAATTTGGGTGATCATTTAGTGAGGATCTCAAACCACCCACTCCTCCCCCTCTATTTCCCTCCATCTCCACTTCTCGTGTACAGACTTGGGGATCTAGACCCTGCGGCAAATGCATTGCCTGCCCCAATGTCATCCATGCTACAAACTTCTTTTCATCTGATGGGAATGAATTTGCTATCACCCAATCTATTACCTGCTCTACGAGCATGGTTGTGTACTATGGTACATGTCCGTGTAAGATGATTTACGTGGGCCTTACAACTCGTGCCCTTAAATTACGTGTACGTGAACACGTTCGTGACATTCAGGCGGCTGCCAAAGAGAGTGACGTTGGGTCTTTAAAAACTATACCCCCCACTTCAAAATTTACCATTCCTGTGACCCTTCTGGCTTTTTGGTTGGGGTATTGATAGGTTGGTTCCAAATCTACGTGGTGGTAATTATGGGCGCTTGCTAGCACAGAGAGAGGCTAGATGGATCTGGAGGCTACGTACTCTCCATCCCCAAGGTTTAAACGAGAGTCTGAGTTTTGCATCCTTTCTCTGATCACCTGTTGCATGTTTTTAATGGCATCTTTTATTATGTTTTAACTTATCATTTTTTTGTTTTAGATTCTTTGATCAAATCGACTTATATATATATTCTTGGCATTCTATTCAGACGGAACGGATCTACAAGTCGTCTTATATATATTCTTCTCAGTTGCACTTTTTGGTTATATTCACTGATGGTTATTCACTGTATTTATATTATATTATATAATTATGATTCATGTATTATTATTGTATATGACACAATGTATATTTATATTTATATTCTTTATGTCAGTACTTGTACCTTTATTCTTATATTGCACATGTCTATTTTTGTAATCAGTGTCTAGTTCTGTAATATTTTTTTGTATTTGCATTTGTGCCTCCTTTTATGTGCTGGCTTTTTTTCGTTCCCTTTGTTCACCCTTTGTTTATGATGACATCCCCTTATTTGCTCTTGTGCGCATGCGTGCTCCCTGCCCGATGGTTGCTATCCCGACGGCGTCTCTAATCGGCTGTTGCCGGTGACGCGCTCCCAGCTAACCCACGTGGCTTGTGGGCGGTGCTGGGTGCGGCGTCCCTGCTCAGCTGATGACGCACTCGGTGGTAGTCACTTCCGGGTGACGGGGTTACTCATGCGCCGCTATGGGAGCTGGGAATTCTGACACATCCTTTTTTGATTGGTCACCATGGATATATATACCGCTCTGTTATATGTGATGCCATACCCCCGGAAGAAGGCACTGCGCCGAAACGCGCATTGGGGTGGCAGGGACGCGGTCTCATTCAGGTATATTTAGCTGGGCCATTTACTTATGTTCTAATTGATTTTTTTGGACTTCATTGCGGCATTTATATACTCTAGTCCTGACTTGGATGTGTGTTTATCACTCTCTTTACATGGTTATGCTTTGAGACTAGTTACTATATGCATTTTGCATTAGGTCCTTATATCTCCTCTTTGATACATGGTATCCTTACTATTGCTGTATCTGTTTGTTACCAGCCTCCCTGCTTGTCGGTTTATCACTGCCATCCTTGGTACATTTTTAATACTTGTTTATTCTAATAAAATTTGTATTTTCTATTTATGAGTAGTGCATTTCCTTTATTTGATTTTCATCCTCCGATAATGTAGAATGGCTTACTTTTCTGAAAATGAACAAGGCATGGATCTCACCTGAATTTGCCTGTCCGGTTTCCGATTAAATAACTGGTTGGCAACGTTATCCATGTCTCCTGTTATGTTCATCTTTCTACCACCTGAACTCTACTCCCTGGGCTACAACACTGCCAGTTGCTGCTCAGAAGTGTCGTGTCCACAGACCAATACACAAGCTATAGTGTTAGTGGGGTTCAGTAACGCCTGCTGTTCCCCTGCTGTGTGTCTGGCAAAAATTAATGCTGCTAACTCCAAATTAAAGTTCAAACATCTCATACTAGGCCTCTGCCTACACCCTCCTTCACCCTGGGCTTCAACACCGCCAGTTGCTGCTCAGAAGTGTTGGATGCACAGATCAAAACAATCGCTGATGTGTTTGTGGGGTTCAGTAACGCCTGCTGTTCCCCTGCTATGTGTGTCCGGCAAAAATTACTGCTACCTAGCTACACATGTTGAAAAAAACATGACATGTTAAAGTGGCTAGTGCTACACATAGATATCAGGCTACACCCTTATTTCTAAGCTGTAAACAAGTGAAACGTCACCTTTAAAACCATTAAATGATTAGTCTTGGTAACAAATCTGTAACAAAATAATTGTGACATATTATTGCAGATATCCACATGTCTAACACAAATGCTAACACAAAAGCATACTTATGCTATAGGGTACTGATGGTGAACCTTGTCATTCCATAACTTTGACAAATCCAACTCACATCATGCCTCAAATGCTGCAATGTTGGAAGTGCATAATGTGGGTTTAACTTTGACAACAGCTGAAGTGCGAAGGTTATCCTTCAGTGTTCTTGGCTTTTAAATAAAAGCATACAAGTAAATATAATAATCCATTGTTGATTAAGGGACATGATGTACACCTGTAATATTGTGCAAACAATGGATGTAGGACTAGTCCTCTTCAACATTACTTATATTTGTGTCATTTGAAAAAATACATATTTAATTACAAATTTAACAACCCATATCATAAAGGTCCATCATGTAAAAATGAGAATCGGTAACAAAAATCATGCATTACCTTGTTAAAGTCAATAGTATATAGTCACAATAGCAAAATATATACCTGCAAGTGGTGCTGAACATTCACTGGCTCACCCGCCTCTTCAGATTCAGAGAGACACAGCTGTTGCGCATCACTGCATACTCCCTCTTCTTCACATTCCAGAATGCTGCTTGGCTGGGCCCCTGTTTGCAAGCCAACAGATTCTGAGAACAGAAGCAGAGACTCAGCTGGCTCCTGTACAGAACTCTCTGACTGCCTGGGCAATTTGGCAGGCGGTGAAGAGACAGATGGTTGCTCAACAGTGCTGTGGTCCTGAGAGGAGGTGGAAGCAATTGAAGTCGATGCATTGGCTGCCATCCAACCAACAAAGGCTTCAATTTGTTGTTCCCGCAGCAGGGGGGTACGCCGACCTCCTACAAAAGTGCGCATAAAGGAACGCTCACGGGGAAAACTGGTGGATGCTGTGTCACTGGGGGCGGCAGCAGCCACAGAATCCCCACGTCCTCTCCCTGCTGATACTCCACGGCCACGACCACGTGCCTTACTCCCTGCCTTCTTCATCTTGGTAGATTGATAAAGAAAGTCAGAAAAGTTATAAGGCCTAAGTGTGGTTATTCCGCAGAGACTGCAGTGAACACTGCACACAACTGTTCACTAGGTGTGAAAGGCCCCTTTGTGTACTTCTATAGTGTTTGCAACCAATGTATTGGATACGGATGGAAGCGCGTCACACTAATAGATTTGATTTATTTGAAATAGAATGGAGCAGCACCAATTAGAGAAAAATGTCAAGGATGAGGCAGGGACACAAGCTCAGCAGACTACAACCAGCAGTGGTTGAAGAACTAACTGGAGCGTGATCTGCACTCCAAAAATCAAAACCTCAGACTACAGTGAACACTGCACACAACTGTTCACTAGGTGTGAAAGGCCCCTTTGTGTACTTCTATAGTGTTTGCAACCAATGTATTGGATACGGATGGAAGCGCGTCACACTAATAGATTTGAGTTATTTGAAATAGAATGGAGCAGCACCAATTAGAGAAAAATGTCAAGGATGAGGCAGGGACACACGCTCAGCAGACTACAACCAGCAGTGGTTGAAGAACTAACTGGAGCGTGATCTGCAATCCAAAAATGAAAACCTCAGACTACAGTGAACACTTCACACAACTGTTCACTAGGTGTGAAAGGCCCCTTTGTGTACTTCTATAGTGTTTGCAACCAATGTATTGGATACGGATGGAAGCGCGTCACACTAATAGATTTGAGTTATTTGAAATAGAATGGAGCAGCACCAATAGAGAAAAATGTCAAGGATGAGGCAGGGACACACGCTCAGCAGACTACAACCAGCAGTGGTTGAAGAACTAACTGGAGCGTGATCTGCAATCCAAAAATGAAAACCTCAGACTACAGTGAACACTTCACACAACTGTTCACTAGGTGTGAAAGGCCCCTTTGTGTACTTCTATAGTGTTTGCAACCAATGTATTGGATACGGATGGAAGCGCGTCACACTAATAGATTTGAGTTATTTGAAATAGAATGGAGCAGCACCAATTAGAGAAAAATGTCAAGGATGAGGCAGTGACACACGCTCAGCAGACTACAACCAGCAGTGGTTGAAGAACTAACTGGAGCGTGATCTGCAATCCAAAAATGAAAACCTCAGACTACAGTGAACACTGCACACAACTGTTCACTAGGTGTGAAAGGCCCCTTTGTGTACTTCTATAGTGTTTGCAACCTATGTATTGGATACGGATGGAAGCGCGTCACACTAATAGATTTGAGTTATTTGAAATAGAATGGAGCAGCACCAATTACAGACAAATGTCAAGGATGAGGCAGGGACACACGCCCAGCAGACTACAACCAGCAGTGGTTGAAGAACTAACTGGAGCGTGATCTGCACTACCAAAAATCAAAACCTCAGACTACAGTGAACACTGCACACAACTGTTCACTAGGTGTGAAAGGCCCCTTTGTGTACTTCTATAGTGTTTGCAACCAATGTATTGGATACAGATGGAAGCGCGTCACACTAATAGATTTGAGTTATTTGAAATAGAATGGAGCAGCACCAATTAGAGAAAAATGTCAAGGATGAGGCAGGGACACACGCTCAGCAGACTACAACCAGCAGTGGTTGAAGAACTAACTGGAGCGTGACCTGCACTCCAAAAATATAAACCTCAGACTACTGTGAACACTGCACACAACTGTTCACTATCTTTGAAAGGCCCCTTTGTGTACTTCTATAGTGTTTGCAACCAATGTATTGGATACGTATGGAAGCGCGTCACACTAATAGATTTGAGTTATTTGAAATATAATGGAACAGCACCAATTACAGACAAATGTCAAGGATGAGGCAGGGACACACGCTCAGCAGACTACAACCAGCAGTGGTTGAAGAACTAACTGGAGCGTGATCTGCACTCCAAAAATCAAAACCTCAGACTACAGTGAACACTGCACACAACTGTTCACTAGGTGTGAAAGGCCCCTTTGTGTACTTCTATAGTGTTTGCAACCAATGTATTGGATACGGATGGAAGCGCGTCACACTAATAGATTTGAGTTATTTGAAATAGAATGGAGCAGCACCAATTAGAGAAAAATGTCAAGGATGAGGCAGGGACACACGCTTAGCAGACTACAACCAGCAGTGGTTGAAGAACTAACTGGAGCGTGATCTGCAATCCAAAAATGAAAACCTCAGACTACAGTGAACACTGCACACAACTGTTCACTAGGCGTGAAAGGCCCCTTTGTGTACTTCTATAGTGTTTGCAACCAATGTATTGGATACGGATGGAAGCGCGTCACACTAATAGATTTGAGTTATTTGAAATAGAATGGAGCAGCACCAATTAGAGAAAAATGTCAAGGATGAGGCAGGGACACACGCTCAGCAGACTACAACCAGCAGTGGTTGAAGAACTAACTGGAGCGTGATCTGCAATCCAAAAATGAAAACCTCAGACTACAGTGAACACTGCACACAACTGTTCACTAGGTGTGAAAGGCCCCTTTGTGTACTTCTATAGTGTTTGCAACCATGTATTGGATACGGATGGAAGCGCGTCACACTAATAGATTTGAGTTATTTGAAATAGAATGGAGCAGCACCAATTAAGAAAATGTCAAGGATGAGGCAGGGACACACGCTCAGCAGACTACAACAGCATGGTTGAAGAACTAACTGGAGCGTGATCTGCATCCAAAAATAAAACCTCAGATACAGTGAACACTGCACACAACTGTTCACTAGGTGTGAAAGGCCCCTTTGTGTCTTCTATAGTGTTGAACAATGTATTGGATACGGATGGAAGCGGTCACACTAAAGATTTGAGTTATTTGAATAGAATGGAGCAGCCCATTAAGAAAATGTCAAGGATGAGGCAGGACACAGCTCAGCAGACTACAACAGCAGTGGTTGAAGAACTAACTGGAGCGTGATCTGCATCCAAAAATAAACTCAGACTACAGTGAACATGCACACAACTGTTCACTAGTGTGAAAGGCCTTTGTGTACTTCTATAGTGTTGCAACCAATGTATTGGATAGGATGGACGCGTCACACTAATAGATTTGAGTTATTTGAAATAGAATGGAGAGCACCAATTAAGAAAATGTCAAGATGAGGCAGGACACACGCTCAGCAGACTACAACAGCAGTGGTTGAAGAACTAACTGGAGCGTGACTGCATCAAAAATAAAACCTCAGCTACGTGAACACTGCACACAATGTTCATAGTTGAAAGGCCCCTTTGTGTACTTCTATAGTGTTTGCAACCATGTATTGGATACGATGGAAGCGCGTCACACTAAAGATTTGGTTATTTGAAATAAGGAGCAGCACCAATTACAGACAAATGTCAAGGATGAGCAGGAACACGCTCAGCAGACTACAACAGCAGTGGTTGAAGAAAATGGAGTGATCTGCACTCAAAAACAAAACTCAGATACAGTGAACACTGCACACAACTGTTCACTAGGTGTGAAAGGCCCTTTGTGTATTCTATAGTGTTTGCAACCAAGTATTGGATACGGATGGAAGCGGTCACACTAATAGATTTGAGTATTTGAATAGAATGGAGCAGCACCATTAGAGAAAATGTCAAGGATGAGGCAGGGACACACGTAGCAGACTACACCAGCAGTGTTGAAGAACTAACTGGAGCGTGATCTGCATCCAAAAATAAAACCTCAGACTAAGTAACACTGCACAAACTGTTCACTAGCTGAAAGGCCCTTGTGTACTTCTATTGTTTGCAACATGTATTGATACGGATGAAGCGCGCACACTAATAGATTTGAGTTATTTGAATGAATGGAGCAGCACCAATTAAGAAAAATGTCAAGGATGAGGCAGGACACACGCTCAGCAGACTACAACCAGCAGTGGTTGAAGAACTAACTGGAGCGTGATCTGCAATCCAAAAATGAAAACCTCAGACTACAGTGAACACTGCACACAACTGTTCACTAGGTGTGAAAGGCCCTTTGTGTACTTCTATAGTGTTTGCAACCTATGTATTGGATACGGATGGAAGCGCGTCACACTAATAGATTTGAGTTATTTGAAATAGAATGGAGCAGCACCAATTAAGAAAATGTCAAGATGAGGCAGGGACACACGCTCAGCAGACTACAACAGCAGTGGTTGAAGAACTAACTGGAGCGTGATCTGCACCCCAAAAATCAAAACCTCAGACTACAGTGAACACTGCACACAACTGTTCACTAGGTGTGAAAGGCCCCTTTGTGTACTTCTATAGTGTTTGCAACCAATGTATTGGATACGATGGAAGCGCGTCACACTAATGATTTGAGTTATTTGAAATAGAATGGAGCAGCACCAATTAGAGAAAATGTCAAGGATGAGGCAGGACACACGCTCAGCAGACTACAACCAGCAGTGGTTGAAGAACTAACTGGAGCGTGACTGCACTCCAAAAATAAACTCAGACTACTGAACACTGCACACAACTGTTCACTATCTTTGAAAGGCCCTTTGTGTACTTCTATAGTGTTTGCAACCAATGTATTGGATACGATGGAAGCGCGTCACACTAATAGATTTGAGTTATTTGAAATAAATGGACAGCACCAATTACAGACAAATGTCAGGATGAGGCAGGGACACACGCTCAGCAGACTACAACCAGCAGTGGTGAAGAACTAACTGGAGCGTGATCTGCATCCAAAAATCAAAACCTCAGACTACAGTGAACACTGCACACAACTGTTCACTAGGTGTGAAAGGCCCTTTGTGTACTTCTATAGTGTTTGCAACCATGTATTGGATACGGATGGAAGCGCGTCACACTAATAGATTTGAGTTATTTGAAATAGAATGGAGCAGCACCAATTAGAGAAAAATGTCAAGGATGAGGCAGGGACACACGCTAGCAGACTACAACCAGCAGTGGTTGAAGAACTAACTGGAGCGTGATCTGCAATCCAAAATAAACCTCAGACTACAGTGAACACTGCACACAACTGTTCACTAGGGTGAAAGGCCCTTTGTGTACTTCTATAGTGTTTGCAACCATGTATTGGATACGGATGGAAGCGCGTCACACTAATAGATTTGAGTTATTTGAAATAGAATGGAGCAGCACCAATTAGAGAAAAATTTCAAGGATGAGGCAGGACACACGCTCAGCAGACTACAACCAGCAGTGGTTGAAGAACTAACTGGAGCTGATCTGCAATCCAAAATAAAACCTCAGACTACAGTGAACACTGCACACAACTGTTCACTAGGTGTGAAAGGCCCCTTTGTGTACTTCTATAGTGTTTGCAACCATGTATTGGATACGGATGGAAGCGCGTCACACTAATAGATTTGAGTTATTTGAAATAGAATGGAGCAGCACCAATTACAGACAAATGTCAAGGATGAGGCAGGGACACACGCTCAGCAGACTACAACCGCAGTGGTTGAAGAACTAACTGGAGCGTGATCTGCACTCCAAAAATCAAACCTCAGACTACAGTGAACACTGCACACAACTGTTCACTAGGTGTGAAAGGCCCTTTGTGTACTTCTTAGTGTTTGCAACCAATGTATTGGATCGGATGGAAGCGGTCACACTAATAGATTTGGTTATTGAAATAGAATGGAGCAGCACATTAGGAAAAATGTCAAGGATGAGGCAGGGACACACGCTCAGCAGACTACAACAGCAGTGGTTGAAGAACTAATGGAGCGTGATCTGCAATCCAAAAATGAAAACTCAGACTACAGTGAACACGCACACAACTGTTCACTAGGGTGAAAGGCCTTTGTGTACTTTTAGTGTTTGCAACCAATGTATTGGTCGGATGGAAGCGCGTCACACTAATAGATTTGAGTTATTTGAAATAGAATGGAGCAGCACCAATTAAAGAAAATTCAAGGATGAGGCAGTGACACACGCTCAGCAGATACAACCGCAGTGGTTGAAGAATAACTGGAGCGTGATCTGCAATCAAAAATGAACTCAGATACAGTGAACACTGCACACAACTGTTCACTAGGTGTGAAGGCCCTTTGTGTACTTTATAGTGTTTGCAACTATGTATTGGATACGGATGGAAGCGCGTCACACTAAGATTTGAGTTATTGAAATAGATGGAGCAGCACCAATTACGACAATGTCAAGGATGAGAGGACACACGCTCAGCAGACTACAACCAGCAGTGGTTGAAGAACTAACTGGAGGTGATCTGCACTCCAAAATCAAAACCTCAGATACAGTGAACACTGCACAAATGTTCATAGGTGTGAAGGCCCCTTTGTGTATTCTATAGTGTTTGCAACCAATGTATTGGATACGGATGGAAGCGCGTCACACTAATAGATTTGAGTTATTTGAAATAGAATGGAGCAGCACCAATTAGAGAAAATGTCAGGATGAGGCAGGGAACACGCTCAGCAGACTACAACAGCAGTGGTTGAAGAACAACTGGAGCGTGATCTGCACTCCAAAAATATAACCTCAGACTACTGTAAACACTGCACAGAACTGTTCATATCTTTGAAAGGCCCTTTGTGTATTCTATAGTGTTTGCAACAATGTATTGTATACGGATGGAAGCGCGCCACACTAATAGATTTGAGTTATTTGAAATAGAATGGAGCAGCACAATTACGACAAATGTCAAGGATGAGGAGGGACACACGCTCAGCAGACTAAACAGCAGTGGTTGAAGAACTAATGGAGCGTGATCTGCACTCCAAAAATCAAAACCTCAGATACAATGAACACTGCACACAACTGTTCACTAGTGTGAAAGGCCCTTTGTGTACTTCTATAGTGTTTGAACCAATGTATTGGATACGTATGGAAGCGCGTCACACTAATAGATTTGAGTTATTTGAATAGAATGGAGCAGCACCAATTAGAGAAAAATGTCAAGGATGAGGCAGGGACACACGCTCAGCAGACTACAACAGCAGTGGTTGAAGAATAACTGGAACGTGATCTGCACTCAAAAATCAAAACCTCAGACTACAGTGAACACTGCACACAACTGTTCATAGGTGTGAAAGGCCCTTTGTGTACTTCTATAGTGTTTGCAACAATGTATTGGATACGGATGGAAGCGCGTCACACTAATAGATTTGAGTTATTTGAATAGAATGGAGCAGCACCATTAGAGAAAAATGTCAAGGATGAGGAGGACGTGAGCGACTCAACAGTAGTGGTTGAAGACAACTGAGCGGACTGCAATCCAAAAATGAAAACTCAGACTACAGTGAACACTGCACCAATGTTCATGTGAAGGCCTTTGTGTATCTATGTTTCAACCATGTTGATACGATGAACGTCACATATAGATTTGAGTTATTTGAAATGAATGGGCAGACATTGGAAATGCAGGATGAGAGAACGTCAGCAGTACAACACAGTGGTTGAGAATAACTGGAGCGTGATTGCAATCAAAAATGAAAACTCAATACAGTGAACACTGCACACAATGTTCACTAGGTGTGAAAGGCCCTTTGTGTACTTCTATGTGTTCAACTATGTATTGGATACGGATGGAAGGCGTCACACTAATAGATTTGAGTTATTTGAAATAGAATGGAGCCACAATTACAGACAAATGTCAAGGAGAGGCAGGGACACAGCTGCAGACTCAACAGCAGTGGTTGAAGAACTAACTGAGCGTGACTGCATCAAATCAAAACTCAGATACAGTGAACATGCACACAACTGTTACTAGGTTGAAGCTTTGTGTACTTCTATAGTGTTTGCACCAATGTATTGGATAGGATGGAAGCGGCACACAATAGATTTGGTTATTTGAAAGATGGAGCACACCAATTAGAGAAAATGTCAAGGTGAGCAGGGACAACGCTCAGCAGACTACAACCAGCATGGTTGAAGAATAATGGAGCGTGACCTGCACTCCAAAAATATAAATAGACTATGTGAACACTGCACACAACTGTTCACTATCTTTGAAAGGCCCCTTGTGTACTTCATAGTGTTTGCAACCAATGTATTGGATACGTATGAAGCGGTCACACTAATAGATTGAGTTATTGAATATAATGGAGCAGCACAATTACAGACAAATGTCAAGGATGAGGCAGGGAACACGCTCAGCAGATACAACCAGCAGTGGTTGAAGAACTAATGGAGCGTGATCTGCACTCCAAAAATCAAAACTCAGACTACAGTGAAACTGCACACAATGTTCATAGGTGTGAAAGGCCCTTGTGACTTCTATAGTGTTTGCAACCAATGTATTGGATACGGATGGAAGCGCGTCACACTAATAGATTTGAGTTATTTGAAATAGAATGGAGCAGCACCAATTAGAGAAAATTCAAGGATGAGGCGGACACACGCTAGCAGACTACAACCAAGTGGTTGAAGAACTAACTGGAGCGTGATCGCAATCCAAAAATGAAAACCTCAGACTACAGTGAACACTGCACACAACTGTTCACTAGGGTGAAAGGCCCTTTGTGTACTTCTATAGTGTTTGCAACCAATGTTTGGATACGGATGGAAGCGCGTCACACTAATAGATTTGAGTTATTTGAAATAGAATGGAGCAGCACCAATAGAGAAAAATTTCAAGGATGAGGCAGTGACACACGCTCAGCAGCTACAACCAGCAGTGGTTGAAGAACTAACTGGAGCGTGATCTGCAACCAAAAATGAAAACTCAGACTACAGTGAACACTGCACACAACTGTTCACTAGGTGTGAAAGGCCCTTTGTGTACTTCTATAGTGTTTGCAACCTATGTATTGGATACGGATGGAAGCGCGTCACATAATAGATTTGAGTTATTTGAAATAGAATGGAGCAGCACCAATTACAGAAAATGTCAAGGATGAGGAGGGACACACGCTCGCAACTACAACCAGCAGTGGTTGAAGAACTAACTGGAGCGTGATCTGCACTCCAAAATCAAACCTCAGATACAGTGACACTGCACACAACTGTTTCACTAGGTGGAAAGGCCCCTTTGTGTATTCTATAGTGTTTGAACCAATGTATTGGATACGGATGGAAGCGCGTCACACTAATAGATTTGAGTTATTTGAAAATAGAATGGAGCAGCACCAATTAGAGAAAAATGTCAAGGATGAGGCAGGGACACACGCTCAGCAGACTACAACAGCAGTGGTTGAAGAACTAACTGGAGCGTGATCTGCACTCCAAAATATAAACCTCAGACTACTGTAAACACTGCACAGAACTGTTCACTATCTTTGAAAGGCCCCTTTGTGTACTTCTATAGTGTTTGCAACCAAGTATTGTATACGGATGGAAGCGCGCCACACTAATAGATTTGAGTTATTTGAAATAGAATGGAGCAGCACCAATTACAGACAAATGTCAAGGATGAGGAGGGACACACGCTCAGCAGACTACAACCAGCAGTGGTTGAAGAAACTAACTGGAGCGTGATCTGCACTCCAAAAATCAAAACCTCAGACAACAATGAACACTGCACACAAACTGTTCACTAGGTGTGAAAGGCCCCTTTGTGTACTTCTATAGTGTTTGCAACCAATGTAATTGGATACGATGGAAGCGCGTCACACTAAATAGATATTGATTATTTGAAATAGAATGGAGCACACCATATTAGAGAAAAATAGTCAAGGATGAGGCAGGGACACACGTCAGCAGACTACAACCAGCAGTGGTTGAAGAACAACTGGAACGTGATCTGCACTCCAAAAATCAAAACCTCAGACTACAGTGAACACTGCACACAAACTGTTCACTAGGTGTGAAAGGCCCCTTTGTGTACTTCTATAGTGTTTGCAACCAATGTATTGGATACGGATGGAAGCGCGTCACACTAATAGATTTGAGTTATTTGAAATAGAATGGAGCGGCACCAATTAGAGAAAAATGTCAAGGATGAGGTAGGGACACACGCTCAGCAGACTACAACCAGCAGTGGTTGAAGAACTAACTGGAGCGTGATCTGCAATCCAAAAATGAAAACCTCAGACTACAGTGAACACTGCACACAACTGTTCACTAGGTGTGAAAGGCCCCTTTGTGTACTTCTATAGTGTTTGCAACCAATGTATTGGATACGGATGGAAGCGCGTCACACTAATAGATTTGAGTTATTTGAAATAGAATGGAGCAGCACCAATTAGAGAAAAATGTCAAGGATGAGGCAGTGACACACGCTCAGCAGACTACAACCAGCAGTGGTTGAAGAACTAACTGGAGCGTGATCTGCAATCCAAAAATGAAAACCTCAGACTACAGTGAACACTGCACACAACTGTTCACTAGGTGTGAAAGGCCCCTTTGTGTACTTCTATAGTGTTTGCAACCTATGTATTGGATACGGATGGAAGCGCGTCACACTAATAGATTTGAGTTATTTGAAATAGAATGGAGCAGCACCAATTACAGACAAATGTCAAGGATGAGGCAGGGACACACGCTCAGCAGACTACAACCAGCAGTGGTTGAAGAACTAACTGGAGCGTGATCTGCACTCCAAAAATCAAAACCTCAGACTACAGTGAACACTGCACACAACTGTTCACTAGCTGTGAAAGGCCCCTTTGTGTACTTCTATAGTGTTTGCAACCAATGTATTGGATAGGAATGGAAGCACGTCACACTAATAGATCACTGTTAATTTCAATTGAATGGAGCAGCACCAATTCCACCATTCTATAGTGTTTGCAACCAATGCTTTGAGCAGGGGGTTGGACCAGAAGGCCCAGGAGGTCCCTTCCAACTCTACCATTCTATGATTCTATGATTCTATGATTCTAATGTATTGGATACGGATGGAAGCGCGTCACACTAATAGATTTGAGTTATTTGAAATAGAATGGAGCAGCACCAATTAGAGAAAAATGTCAAGGATGAGGCAGTGACACACGCTCAGCAGACTACAACCAGCAGTGGTTGAAGAACTAACTGGAGCGTGATCTGCAATCCAAAAATGAAAACCTCAGACTACAGTGAACACTGCACACAACTGTTCACTAGCTGTGAAAGGCCCCTTTGTGTACTTCTATAGTGTTTGCAACCAATGTATTGGATAGGAATGGAAGCACGTCACACTAATAGATCACTGTTAATTTCAATTGAATGGAGCAGCACCAATTCCACCAAATAAAAAAAAAGAGTCAGTGAGTGACACGTGCAGATGACTACAAACAGCGTTGGATGCAGAGCAAACTGCAGCGTCACCTGCACTCACACACACACCTTGCACAGAGCTGTGAAAACAACACTGCAAGGAAAAAGGATGATTTACACAGCGATTTCTCAAATAGCCTGCCTACAGAACAATTCACAAAAACGCTATCTGTAACTGTCCCTCAGAGTCAGCAGAGCAGCGTTCTGTCCCTAACTGAATTCACAGCACAGTGACGCTAAAATGGCGGCGGCGCCTTTTATAGTGCATTCTGACATCATTTCAGCATCCAATCACAGCCATGCCATTAGTTAACATGACCGCAGCATTACAGGATGTGCCCACACTTCGTAGGATTCCTCATTGGCTGACTAAAATCACAGTGCCTCTCAAAGAATTATGGGAACTTCCGATTCCGGTATACGATATAGGAAAAATATCGGAACTAAGTATCGGAATTCCGATACAGCGAATATCGGCCGATACCCGATACTTGCGGTATCGGAATGCTCAACACTACTAATGACAGTACAGAGGAACCAATTCACAAAATGACAGACTTAATACAGAGTCCACTGGAGTAAAATGCACCAACTTCCATTATCAGACTGTGCCTCTAAATTATCTGTCACTTTTTTAGAACACCAGGAAGATTTTAAACAATATGAAATAGTTTTTTTTTTCCTATTTTCAGTATTCAAACCTTGGGTGTACCTCATAGTCAAGTCTGTCTAATACTATGGCATATGTTTTCTATTAAAATTATCCAAGAGATAAAGGGGTTGTACCACAAATATCATTTTAATCAATAGATCTTTGAATAATATTAAGTTCCACAATTGGATGTGTAAAAAAATGTTCCTCTGCTGAGATAATCTTATAAATGTGATATTATGTACTGTGTAATGGCTGTGTCTGACCATGCAAGAATATGGTCTGATCATACCACAGCTCCTGGGCAGGGGAGGAAGCAAAACAGTATACGGACAGGACTTCATGGGACATAGCTGATTCTTCTTGTGAAGCAAACATTTCTATGCCTGTTTTTAAACAATATTTTACCTCAAAGAAAGAATAATTTGTGATCTACTGCTGTAATATATGTGATCTCTTTTTCTTCCTTCCCTGCCCAGGAGCTGTGCTATAATCAGACCATGTTCAGACATTACACAGACATTACACAGTACACAGCAGGAGCACATTTATAAAATTATCTCAGCACGGGAACATTTTTTTAAACACATCCAATTGTGGAAATTATTATTATTCAAAGATCTATTGATTAAAATAAACTTTGCCTGTGGGAAAACCTATTTAATGTAAGGGATGATTTACATGATTTATATTGCATTACTAATTTTCATTGCGGATAAATTCTGGTGAAACAATTTAACCTAATTTAACAAAGTAAATGTAATATAAAATAATGGTAAAATATAAGTATGCTGGACTCACTAAAAGATCTGGTCATAATATAAATGTGAATTGTTTGCATCAGTTTTGGTAAAAATAAAATAACTATAAGCTGAAATATTATTTTGTCTAGTGTAATTAGTGAAATTACCTTCATAGAATCATAGAATGTTAGAGTGGGATGGGATCTTCAGGGTCATCGTGTCCAACCCCTTGCTCAATGCAGTGCAGGATTCACTAAACCATCTCAGACAGATGTCTGTCCAGCCTCTGTTTGAAGACTTTCATTGAACTCACCACCTCTCCTGGCAGCCTGTTCTACTCATTGATCGCCCTCACTGTCAAAAGTATTTTTCTAATATCTAATCTGTATCTTCACCCTTTCAGTTTCATTCCACTGATTCTTGTGTTTCCTTGTACAAATGAGAATAATGATGATCGCTCTACACTGTGACATCCTTTCATATATTTGTAGACAGCTATTAAGTCTCCTCTTAGCCTTCTTTTTGCAAGCTAAAATTTCCCAGATCCTTTCACCAGTCCTCATAAGAAATGTTTTACAGTCCGCTCACCATCCTGGCAGCTCTTCTCTGAACTTGCTCCAGTTTCTCAATGTCTTTTTTAAAATATGATGCTCAGAACTGAATATAGTATTCCAGGTGAGGCCTAACCAAGAAGGAGTAAAGGGGGATAATTACTTCACATAATCTAGACTCTATGCTTATCTTAATACTTCCTTGAACTGTGTTTGCCTTTGTTGCTGCTGCATCACACTGTTGACTCATATGTAGTCTGTGATCTATTAGCATACCCAAATCTTTTTCACACGAGCTGTTGCTTAGTTCTATTCCTCCTATTCTGTAGATGTAATTTTCATTTTTCTTGCCCAGATATAGAATCTTGCATTTCTCTCTGTTAAATACCATTCTATTAGTCGCTGCCCATTGTTCAAGCTTCTCTAGATTTCAGACTGAATTCTAGTCTGGCTTTTTTATGATTTTTTTTTCAACAATGGTGTCCTACTTGGTCGTCTCCCATGAAGTCCACTTTGGCTTATACTACAACGGATGGCGCGATCTGACACTCGTGTTCTTTGAGCTTGAAGTTCACCTTTAATCTCTTTAGAAGTTTTTCTGGACTCTTTTGTTACCATTCATATTATCTGTTTGATTTGTCATCAATTTTCCTCCTGCGGCCACGTCAAGGGAGATTGGCTACAGTCCCATGGAGCTTAAATTTCTGAATAATATGTGCAACTGTAGTCACAGGAACATCAAGCCTGCTTGGAGATGGTCTTGTAACTTTTACCTTTAACATGTTTGTTTATAATTTTCTTTCTAATCTCCTGAGACAACTCTTTCCTTCACTTCCTCTGTTCCATGATTAGTGTGATACACACCATGTCACCAAACAGCACAGTGAGTATCTGTAGCCCTCTATACAGGCCTACTCACTGATTCCAAGATTGTAGACACCTGTGATGCTAATTAGTGGACACACCTTGATTTAACATGTCCCTTTTCTCACATTATTTTCAGGGTACCATCATTTCTGTCCAGGCCTATTTCATGAGTTTTATTTTCTTTTTAATTCTGTGGAATCATGGTTGAAAAGCAATGTCTGACTTTCATTTGTTCATTTTCATAGATTTTTTCTATTTATTATTACTTTTGTCAGATTCAAGTTATTTCTGCGACCATTGTGGGTTTTTCTGTCATTAAACCAGGGGTACCAACAATTTTAACCATGTGTATTTGTGATATCACCACGTCTGTAAGTCTGATCTATCAAAATCTGAAAATCTGAAATGAATCAACCCAATCGGGTAAAGAGAAATCAAAAAAAAATGTCAGAATTGCATTTTTCTGTCTGCTGCAACAGTGCAAAAAATGCAGTAAGGCCGGGGTCACACTGGCAACAAAATCAGACGACTGCAAAGCGATGAAATATCGCATTGCAGTCGGACCAATGTTACTCTATGGAGCAGCTCCCACCATCCGATTTTTTGTCGTCCGTTTTATACGTGCGAGTGAAATCGCAGCATGCCGCGATTGTCACCGATTGTGGGTCGACAATCGCCAATGCAAGTCTATGGGTGCGATGAAAAATCGGACTACAAACGGACCGCATGTGTGACTTGCGATTAAATCGCAGGGGTGTCCTTTAGAAAAGCCGGCAATTCATCCCCGGCTATACTGTAAAATCACACTGACAGCTTTAATAAAGAATAGAAAGAATAGATATATACACATAGAATACATATATATATATATACACATGTCATTGTGACACATATATATATATATATATTTATAGTTCATGCACTTCTACATAGTATAATAGCCGCTAATTCAATTGCCGGCTTTTGTAAAATTACAGACCCGACATGAAATGACATATGGTTTACATACAGTTAATCATGTCATTTCATGTAGTTTGATATATGGTTTTCACTAACAATGACATGAGTGTATGTGTGCAAAATTTCATACATGTAGGGGTTAATTAAAAGTGTAAATTCGTTGAAAAAAAATGCGTGGGCTCCCGCGCTATTTTCTCCACCAGACAGGAAAAGCCAGCGAGTGGGGGCAGATAATAATAGCCTAGGGAGGGTGCATTTATTTTGTGCCCCCCCTGGCTACTAACATCTGCCCCCAGCCACCCCAGAAAAGGCAAATCTATAATTAGATGCACCCTTTCTGGCACTTATCTCGTCTATTCCCATTGCCCTGTAGCGTTGGCTAATGGGTTAATAATGGGTTAAAGCCACCTTGCTACTGGAAGGTGACTTTAAGCCAGGTTAATAATTGAGAGATGTCAATTAGACAACTATCAATTATTAATCCTATTGTATGAAATTAAAAAAAAACACGCACACATTAATTAAAAATCATTTTAATTAATTAAACACACAGTTTTTGACCATCTTTTATTTTATTTTTTTCCAACATGTTTTATTGATTTAAAGAGTATTACAATAAAAGATAATCATACAAGTCTTGAAGTAACAAGCTTATTTGACAGACGTAAAACTCAAAATATTGATTTAAAGAGCATTGCCAAAAAGTAAGTCATACAGGTTTGAAGGTATCAAGCTTATTTGACGCTTATTTGACAGGTATAATACTCATAAATGTCCCCCCACCACCCTCAACCCTCCCATCCCCCCAACATATAAACCCCTAAAGCGACCCTGCATTTGATTAACAATCAACAAGTTCAAGGAATAGGATTATGTCCGCTAATTTTCTGAAGAAGATACCACTGGGTAAAATGTGTCCTTAGTTTGTCCCTGGTGTCTTGAGACAGTGATGGGATGAACAATGACCATGTACTTAAAAATTTCCCAGTCAATTTCTCTTTATTTGTCAGGGTGTCTAGCCAGTCCATTCGAAAAATATACATTATTTTGGAGTATATGAGAGATTTGGGTGGTGGCAATGGATTTAGCCAGTGCTGCAAGATACTTTTCCTAGCAGCTGAGGCCCATATTATCAACATGGCCTTAAGATGTTTGGGGAATTTGTGTTGAGAGCTGTCTAGAATATTAAATATTGCCCATTGCGGCGTCAAAGGAAACAATATCCCACCAAGATTCTGTAGTTCGGCATGGATAGACTGCCATATTTTTTGCACTTTGGGGCATCCCCACATGTGATGAAATATGTCTGTGTTTCCTGTCCTGCATTTGGAACATGTGAATGTGCCCCCTGGAGACATCCTAGACTTAATGTGTGGGGTAATATAAGCTCTATGAAGGAGTAATAAAGACATGTCTGCATAACTGCTGGAGGGGATCACTTTCCGTTGCATCAAAGTGGCATCTAAAATTTCCCCGACTGTGATGTTCTGTATATCATTAACCCATCGTGCTGGACCTGTCTTTTTGCCCTCCCATGACCATTGCTTACGCAATAGTGTGTAAATACTGCTTATCGAGGCTATCTGCACCCTGGCGGTCCTAAGGAAGCCATCCAAAGCGTTCCTACCTCTATCTCCACCCCTAGTAGCTATACTTTTCAAAGTTAAGCTCCTTGCTTGAAGAAAAAGGAAGGGCTTGTTTACAAATGTTGGGAAACGTTGTGCTGCTATGTCAAATGCAAGCATGGAGAATCTATCATCTAATAGGTCAGCTGCCAAGATGCAACCCTGCCCAGCTAGCTCAATGTAAGATAAGGGTGGTTTACCTCCCATAAAGCCCGGGTTACCCAGAAAGGGCACAAAAGGAGAGACATCGCTTCTCAAATGACATAGTCTCCTGCATTTCCTCCACGTCTGTATAGTTTGCCATAAGGTGGGGTAGTTTCTTAAGTCTGCAATAAGGTCATCATTGGCCATATGTAGTAATGCTGGTAAGGAGACATGGGGACTTAATTGTTGGTCTAAAAGCACGTTTGCGAAATGTGAGCTACCTCTTAACCAATCAATGGTGTATCTGAGATTTGCTGCTAGATTGTACTTTGCAATGTCTGGGAAATTGATACCACCCTCCTCCTTTGGGGCTTGTAGTTTGATTGATGTACGCTTTTTGTCTCCCCAAATAAAATTCCTAAAAGCAGTGTTTAGAGTTTTAACATCAGCACGTGTCAACAAAATAGGTAGTGTTTGGAAAATATACAATAGTTTTGGAAATATTATCATCTTAATTAAATGACATCTTCCGGAAAAAGACAAAGTAAAGTGTTTCCAGGAGTTTAGAAGGTTAAATATGGATGTAATTAGGGGTCTAATATTAATGTGGTATAAGGACGCCAAATCTGGACACCCAAATATTTGATAGATGATGTGCTCCATTGGAAAGGAAGTGTCGAGTTATTTAATTTCCCTTGCTCAAACAGAGCCAGGGCCTCTGATTTATTATAATTTATTTTAAAGCCTGAGCATTTGCCAAAATGATTTAGGGCCTCCATGATAACTGGTATTGCCGCATTGGGATTGGAGATGAATAGGAGTATATCGTCGGCAAATGCCGCAATTTTAAGTGAGGTGGAGCCTACCTCTATGCCCCTGTATATTGAAGAATTTTGGAGAGTTCTAAGTAAAGGATCTAAAGCAAGGTTAAAAAGTAAGGGCGATAAGGGGCAGCCCTGACGCGTTCCTCTCTGGATTTCAAATGTGGAAGAGAGTATACCATTTATGGCCAGCCTGGACACCGGGCTTTTATATAACAACTTTATCGCCTCACAGAACCATGGACCAAAGTTTCTAAACTCCAGGATGTCGAGGAGATAATCCCATGCAACCCTGTCAAACGCTTTGTCAGCATCGAGGCTGACCACAATAGACTCTAAACAGCATTGAGATTTTCCGTAAGAGATAGCTCCCAAAGCCGTCCGTATGTTATGGATTTACCGTGGACAAACCCAATTTGTTGAGGCAATATCAGGTTGGGGATTATTTTTTGCACTCTATTTGCTAGTATTTTAGTGATAGTTTGGATGACTTCTGAAGGGGATATAGGAGCATTAAGGATTTCCCTGTGTTCCTCTGTTAGTAAAGGGGCCACCTCCATTTGCATAAAGTATAGAATATCGTCCCCCTCTCTCTTCTCCGCTTTGTACAGGGAACCAAAAATGATCTAAATTCCTTTACAATCTCCTCATTCTCTGTCAACACTCTGCCCCCTTTGGTCCGAATTTTGTGAATCCTTGTGGCCTTTCTGTATGGTCTAGTAAGAGATGCAAGTAATTTGCCAGGTTTGTTGCCCCATTTAAAAAATTTGTGCTTTTGAAGATCAATACTATAAGTGGCCCATTCATGAGCTAGTGCATCCGCCGATTCCTTTGCCTCGATATATTGTTTTTTCGTGAGGGGTGAATTATTAAGTTTAAAGTTTTTATATGCTAAGGTTAAAGCCCTCTGCGCTGCCAGGGTACGCTCCTGCAACTGTTTTTTTTATGACATATATACGCAATTATTTGCCCTCTCAACACTGCTTTAGAGGTATCCCAGAAAAGAATTGCTGTTTCACAATGTATTTGGTTATCAGATTTGTACGTGTCCCATGAGAATTGCATGAATTTTTTGAAATCATCTGAGTGATATAAATATGATGGGAACCTCCATTTCCTATGAAAATAGATTGGGTTAGTTAGTTTTAGGCTGAACGTTATCGGTGTATGATCTGAGATGTGCACGTCCAGAATTTTGGTATGTGTGATTCTTGGCATGAGTGAGGGACCCAACAACCAGTAGTCAATTCTAGCATGGGAATTATGAACATGTGAATAATGAGAGTAATCTCTCTCAACAGGGTGTTGCACTCTCCAAACATCCAACAATCCCAAGTGATCTAAAAAAGATTATGTTAGTCTCCCCTGCGTAGGTATATGAGGAGATTGAGAATTAGATCTATTCATCTCGATGTCATGCACCTCATTAAAATCGCCACCCACAATCATATGGGAGGTGTCCCATCCTGCGATTTGTTTTAGCACATTAGCCCGAAAGAATGGATCCGACGAATTTGGCGCATAAATATTAATTACACTGTAGGTTGTCCCCTCTATAACCAGCTTAACGCAGACAAACCTCCCTGAAGGATCTTCTAAAATATCCACTATCTCACGGTCAATATTCCTGTTTATCAATATAGCGACACCCCTCTGTTTTTTAGTAAAAGAAGCTTCTGCACATAACATAAATTTTTTGCTAGAAAACACCGGATGGTTGCCCTTCACCCAGTGTGTCTCCTGCAAAAGTACAATATGAAAATTTTCTCGATGCAGATAATTTAAAAATTTTTTCCTCTTGACTGGGGAATTCAGGCCATTGACATTCCAGGAACACCAAAGGACAGATGTCATGGCGGACATTTTTTGCCTGTTGATATCTACCATTAACCCACTCCAGTGCGGGAAATATGATAAGATATAACCGTTACATAATAATAGGATCCCTGCCCATCCCAGCGAGTAGGCATTAGAATCCCTGGATTGTTAATTACTTGAAATCGAATGCAGAGACCCTCTCCCAACAAAACCTCCCCCTCCCACAAATTTGTAACTGTGTGCCATATTCAACATTTCCCTTAAACCCGCATCCCAACGTTAGACGCAGAGGTAAAAATACAGCAAAAAAAACAACATAACAAACAGATGTCAGTTGACATCACCTTATATGATTCATGGTATTGTCACTGAGTAAGCCACTCTGAATCTTGCTCATGGTGGCTGGGAAGTATCCCAGACAACCTCCAGAGCCTTCACCAGGACGTCGAAAGCCCAGTTTTTCCCAGATAGATTGAAGCGCAGTATCGCAGGATATTGTAGGCCTAACCTAATGTTTTTGTCAGCCAGCAACTTACACACCGGGTTGAAGGCCCTGCGTCTGGTCGTCACCATGGCTGAATAGTCCTGAAACATCAGAACTTTGTGCCCTTCGTAGGATAGGTGCGCTTTCTTCCTGTAAGCAGTGAGTAGACAAATTTTGTCTTGAAAGTCAAGGACCTTGAATATCACCGGTCTGGGGCTGTCATTGTCTTTTCCCCTCTGCGGGCCTATTCTGTGTGCTCTCTCAACCGCCATTGAACCGGATGTTAGTTGAATGTCCAAGGCTCCCGGCAGCCACTCAGATGTTAAATTTAGCAATTCAGAGGGATGTATGGACTCAGGTAGTCCTATCAGTTTCAAGTTATTGCGTCTAGATCGGTTTTCTAAGTTGTCCACTTTGGATTGAAGCTCTGTGACGACTTTCTCTTTTCCCTCTAGACGTTCTGCCATTTCCCTGGTAACATCCTCCAGATCAGAGATACGTTGTTCAGCCTCATCCAGGCGAGTGCCCTGACTATTAACTTGTGATATTATAGAGTCTATTGAGGTTTGAAGAGTGGCAAATCTAGAGTCTATTTCGGGCATAAGGCGTTCCATGATGGCATCCGCTATTGAATGAGAAGTCTCGCTACTGGTATCAGAGGTAGATTTAGGCGAGGATGAGCCTTGTTGGTTTCGAGAAGAGGCACGGCCTCCTTTAGTTTGTTTGCCCACAAATTTATCCATACTCAGCGACATTGGTGAGAAGATAGAAGGCGGTGATGTCTCAGTTAAGAAACGTTACATTAGAATCTGCTATATAGCATGTAACTCCTATATGGAGCTTATAGAATATTGGTCTCTTGCTGTTTACCTTTATTTATAGAGGTTAAGTAACCTTGAAAGTCAGAGAGGGCAAAGATAATCCTCTTAATTGTAAACAGATTAATGTGTCACTGAGTGAGGACTTCACCAGGTTACACTGCTGCCTAAGGGTTAATAATGTCAATATCAACTGTCCTCTAGGTCCTGTATTGTGTGTAGTCTCTGAGGTAATCCACTTGTGACTTCTTAGGCTGATTTATTTGAGCTCTGTAAAGAGGTCTCAGGGGTTAAACCCTTATCAGACAGACCTTGATTGCTTTATTGCTTGTCACCTCTGACAGGATGGTCAGCAACTTAAAACAAGCCTGTAGTGCAGGGATGTTGCTGAGGGCTGTGGCAGGGAGATGGCGTCTGTTGTAGTTAACCTTCCCCCTATTGCCACTGCACTCACCTCCTCCAGCCCTAGATGCCATAACAGCCAGATCTTCAGGACTTCACTGTTTGTTTTTTCACTCCCGGCGGGTGGTCGCTTGTTATCTCGGGACCTCTTATCTGTGCAAGTCCCTCTAACTTCACAGCTCGCCTGCGGCCTGTACCATGCTGCACGGCGTCTCCTGCGCCTGGAGCCTCCCGAGGAGCCTGAATAGGCAGACCCGACAGATAAGCCCCCTGTCCAGGTATTCCCCCCCCGCTGATTAAAGCTGTTTCTCCGCTCACTAACGGAGGGATGGCCACAGATGAGAGTAGGCCAGCGGGGAGCTCTGCTAAAAAGCGGCCATTCCTTGGCTCCGCGTCCCGGAAGTCTCCGCAATCCGATTTTTTATTGTGCGAGCCAGAATTCTTGCTGGTTGGTAGATGATCAAATACTTATTTCATCAAATAAAATGCAATTTAATTATGTAAAAGCGCAATAGAGTGAAGGCTACGGTGAGATCCTCAAAAAATCAACTCCGAACTAAGAGCAGGCGGAGTTGTGACAGGGATGGAGTGCAGTTGACAGAATCATCATAGTGGACATCACAAATGTTGTAAATTATAAGAGAAATGTTCTCCAGTGAACCCGGACATTTGGGTAATAATACTTGAGCCATTCCACAGTATCAGTCCTGCCAAATGGAAACACCATCTTAACCGACGGAACTAATGAGCTGCTTTCTTGTTTCCTGGGGGAAGCAGAAAAAGCAAGCCACCATCTTTTATTTTACTGGTATTCCTTCGATTCCCTTGTTCTCCTGTAATAAACAAAAAAATAATAAAACAACATTATTTTTACCTATCCGGCGCTCTGTCAGGTCCAACGCTGTAATCCTTCACAAAGGGTTAACTGGTTTACAGCAAGCAGCGCAGCTAATGCTGGCAGCTCAGCTGTAAGCCCCTGAATGAATGAGCTCCTCCCCAGCTGACAGGAGAGGAAGTGATTAGTGTGAGAAGCTTAACTGATTGCTTCCCAGGCTAATCAGTTCAGGTCAGCAGGAGACACCGCACAGCATCAGTGACGTCAGAAGCAGTCCCGGCTGACCTGAACTGAACTGATTAGCCTGAGAAACAATCAATTAAGCTTCCCAGCTAATCTCTTCCTCTGTATGTAAACCATGTGTCATTTCATGTCTGGTTCTGTAATTTCACAAAAGCCGGCAATTGAATTAGCGGCTATTATACTATGTAGAAGTGTATGAACTATAAATATATATATATCACAATGACATATATATATATTCTATGTGTATATATCTATTCTTTATTTTGTTATTTAAAAACTATTCATTTGGATCCATTATATGTCGATTTGCTAGCCACCGACAAAATCTAGGAAGTCGGATGTCAATTGGAAGTGAAACATATGCTCAGATGCGACTAAATCGCATCATTGCAGTACAATCAGATGACAGACGGATCAATATTCATGAAACTTTGTGAGCTAATCGTCCGACTAAAACATTTTTTTAAACAAATTAATGATTTTTTTCCATATAAATATAGAAAAATCAATGAATGTTTGGCATCACTATAATTGTACTGGCCTGGAGAATAATATTGCCACGTCAATTTTACCATATAATGAACGCTATCATTAAAGAAAAAAACAACTGTGTTTTTTTCGCTATTTTGACATAGTTGGAATTTTTTTTCCCGCTTTCCTGTACATAACATGATAAAATTAATGTCTCACAAAAAACAAGCACTCATACAGCTATGTCAACAGTAAAATAAATTTGTGGCAGGTATAAAGTTATGGCTTTACCTACGTACATGCAATTGACACACAGTTTTTGACATTTTTCCAAAACAGACAGTTGTTCTGGCAATACATGTGAGGCAGGGTATGATTTGTGAACCCGATTGCTGAATGTTTTTTTTTTATTCCTCAACACTTTTTCTGTGTTTCGGTCACTTGCTTTTTTCCACATTGATGTCACATTATAGCTCAATGGAAACAATGTAATAATTGTGATGTCTTTGATTAATGATATAACCAGTGATTCAGTTGTATGCATTATCTGTTTTATAGTTATTCCACATGCAAGCCAGAGAAATCAAGCTTTGAAGCAAAATATAAATTAACCCGGAAGTGCATTGGGGAGGAGTTTAAATGCACTCACAGGATCTTAACCAGTAAATTACAGAAATGTTGGAATCTGTCGTTTAAGGGAGTTTCCACTTGCAGTGAAGTGGACTCCAAATGATAGCAAGCATGGAAACTAACAAAGGCAGATGGTATTCCAAAAATACAAAAAAGGAGAATATAGTCACCCTCCCAACTCCAGCACTGGCTCTATGATGCTGTTCCGATTCCTGTGTTTTGGCTGCAGAGAGACATAGTTGACATAGAAAGAGTGCACCACTGCTAACAATCACTGAGCTCAGTGATTCTGCCAATGTGATTGGCTGCAGCTATGATTCATGCTGTTGCTGTTGCTCTGACTTCACCATTGCAACCAAACACAGAGAATAATCAGTGGCAGAGAACTTGCCCTGGAGTGAGGAAGAGTGAGTACTATCTGGGTTTCTTATTTTACATGCCTACGAATATTTGGGGTCACTTTGTTGAAAGTGTAAAACCCCCTTAACTTCTTGGAACCAGACGCTACACAGAATCCTCAGAAGTCTTATTGGGTAAGAATAGCTGGATGCTGTTATGGCCGGTCAGTGTGTGTATATTGGCTTTGACATTTTCTTTCCTTTGTTAGTGTCTAAGCTAATAATAATAAGTAGATGTTATTGTCAGACATGTCAGTGGTTCTAGATTGCATTTAAATTAATCTGATTAATGTGGAAAGAAACTGCAGAGCATAAGAATTAACAAGTGGTATTATATGACCAGACACAGTGATGCCAATCAGCCTATTCATAGTAAATGACATTACTTACATTTCCATTTCACAGTCTATAGTCATCAACCTACTTATCACTTTCTCTCATTTTAGTGATGGTCTGATGTAATTATTTTATGTCTTACAGTGTTCCTCCCCAGCTGTAGACTAATATGGAGCAATCATCATCTGTTACTCAGGTTGTATTAGAACATAATACCTTATAAAGGTTCAGGGGACGTATTTAGCACAAAACAGAGGTAATATCACTTCTCAATTTCACTCAAATCTTATTGAGCTGATTCATCTAATTGTCTATTTCAGGCCGTGAACTGATTGTACACTTGAAATAATATTGTCAATTTTATGACCACATCCTAGTTGCACCTCTGTGGAATTACAATTTGGCTTGCTCATTCTTCTCCTTTCTCACATATTAGTCTAAATTGAAGGGATATACAGTAGTAATCCATCATGGACAACAGCAGGGCTGGCTTTAGAGGGGACGGGGCAAACTTTGCTCTTGCCCAGTGCCCCCTTCCACAATCTGGCACACCATTCTTGCTACTCATTCATGAAGTGAGCAAGTGCCAACTGCTTGTCAGCTGTGACCTCAGTTTGCCAACTCAAGCTGTCTGAAAAGTCAATGGACTCACTGAGATTGTGGTCTGTGTAGAGCTGCTCATTATAGAAGTCAAGAGCACACCTCCACCTCTTTTCACACTGCTCTTGGAAGGGTGCTGTAAGGATGTGGAGGTGTTGCCCACAACCCACATTGAAGATATGTGATGTGCTATAATGTTTGCCTGTTTTTATTCATCTGCATTTTTAGTGATGAAGTCATGCATTGTCCAGCAACAGGTAGTTAGCATGTAGAAGTAGCGTTAATGATTGGGACTAGCCCAGAATGGTAAAGGTTAAGTGGAAGGACAGAGTAGGGTTTTCGCATAGAGAGTGAGTACGTGCTCAGCTTGCAGCTGTAGCAGAACTCAGGTTTAATTAGTTGGCAGATTTGCAAGTAGTGCATGCTCCTGTGGAAAGAGGAGGACAAAAGAAATGGATTGTAAGACCTTGCAGCAAGAGAAGTGACCCAGGAGCAGGGATGGACTTGGACTGAAATTCAACCCTGGCATTTGAAATCACACAGGCCCCGAGTACTAGATGGGGATATATTACTGATATCACCCTGCCTGGAGGAAATCAATATTTACTACAAGACAAATATTTATAATAATACTAAAAATATTGCTATATAAGATTAAATAATTATAATATCAAAATAATAATGTTGCAGTTGTTAGGGGCCTGCGGAACGCACCTAATAGATATTAACCCCTTCATGACCTTGCCATTTTTTGCAATTCTAACCAGTGTCCCTTTATGAGGTAATAACTCAGGAACGCTTCAACGGATCCTAGCGATTCTGAGAATGTTTTTTCGTGACATATTGGGCTTCATGTTAGTGGTAAATTTAGGTCGATAATTTTTGCGTTTATTTGTGAAAAAAATGGAAATTTGGCGAAAATTGTGAAAATTTCGCAATTTTTAAATTTTTAATTTTTATTCTGTTAAACCAGAGAGTTATGTGACACAAAATAGTTAATAAATAACATTTCCCACATGTCTACTTTACATCAGCACAATTTTGGAAACAAAAATTTTTTTTATTAGGAAGTTATAAGGGTTAAAAGTTGACCAGCGATTTCTCATTTTTACAGCAAAATTTACAAAACCATTTTTTTAGAGACCACCTCACATTTGAAGTCACTTTGAGGGGTCTATATGGTAGAAAATACCCAAAAGTGACACCATTATAAAAACTGCACCCCTCTAGCTACTCAAAACTACATTCAAGAAGATTATTAACCCTTCAGGTGCTTCACAGGAACTAAAGCAACGTGGAAGGAAAAAATGGACATTTTAATTTTTCCAACAAAAATTTTATTTTAGCATCACTTTTTTCATTTTTGCATGGGCAACAGGATAAAATGGATCCTAAAATTTGTTGGGCAATTTCTCCTGAGTACACAGATACCTCATATGTGGTCATAAACCACTGTTTGGGCGCATGGCAGGTCTCAGAAGGGAAGGAGCGCCATTTGACTTTTTGAATGGAAAATATGCAGGAATATTTAGCGGTTGCATTTGGAGAGTCTCTGTGTGCCTAAACATTGGAGCTCCCCCACAAGTGACACCATTTTGGAAACTAGACCCCCAAGGAACTTATCTGGATGCATAGTGAGCACTTTGAACCCCCAGGTGCTTCACAGAAGTTTATAAACGCAGAGCAGTGAAAATAAAAAAATAATTTTTGTTTCTCAAAAATCATTTTTTAGCCAGCTATTTTTTATTTTCCCAAGGGTAACAGGATAAATTGGATGCCAAAAGTTGTTGTCCAGTTTTTCCTGAGTACGCTGGTGCCCCATATGTGGGGGAACCACTATTTGGGTGCACGGCAGGGCTCAGAAGGGAAGGAGCGCCATTTGACTTTTTTAATGGAAAATTAGCTCCAATCATTAGCGGACACCATGTCGTGTTTGGAGAGCCCCTGTGTGCCTAAACTTTGGAGCTCCCCCACAAATGACCCCATTTTGGAAATAATACCCCCTAAGGAACTTATCTAGTTGCACACTGAGCACTTTGAACCCCCAAGTGCTATACAGAAGTTTATAACTCAGAGCCCTGAAAATAAAAAATCTTTTTTTTTTCTCAAAAAATTATTTTTTAGCCCCCTATTTTTTATTTTCACAATGGTCACAGGAGAAATTGGACCCCAAAAGTTGTTGTCCAGTTTGTCCTGAATACGCTGGTACCCCATATGTGAGGGGTAACCACTGTTTGGGCACACGTCAGGGCTCAGAAGGGATGTAGTGACGCTTTGAAATGCCGACTTGTTGGAATGGTCTGCGGGCATCTTGTTAGGTTTGCAGAGCCCCTCATGTGCCTAAACAGTAGAAACCCCCACAAGTGACCCCATTTTGTAAACTAGACCCCCCAAGGAACTTATCCAGATGTGTGGTGAGCACCTTGAACCCCCACGTGCTTCACAGAAGTTTATAATGCAGAGCCGTAAAAATAAAAAATCATTTTTTTCCTCAAAAACTGATTTTTTTAACCCACAATTTTTTATTTTCACAATGGTTACAGGATAAATTGGATCCCAAAAGTTGTTGTACAGTTTGTCCTGAGTACACTGGTATCCCATATGTGGGGGGGAACCACTGTTCGGGCACATGTTGGGGCTTGGAAGGGAAGTAGTGACGTTTTGAAATGCTGACTTTGATGGAATGGTCTGCGGGCGTCATGTTACGTTTGCAGAGCCCATGATGTGCCTAAACAGTAGAAACCCCCCCAAGTGACCCCATTTTGGAAACTAGATCCCCAAGGAACTCCTCTAGATGTGTGGTGAGCACTTTGAATCTCCAAGTTCTTCACAGAAGTTTATAACGCAGAGCCGTGAAAATAAAAAATCATTTTTTTTCCACAAAAATAATTTTTTTTAGTCCCCAATTTTTTTTCCAAGGGTAACAGGAGAAATTAGGCCCCCAAAGTTGTTGTTTTTCCTGAGTACGCTGATACCCCATATGTGGGGGTAAACCACTATTTGGGCACACGTCGGGGCTCGGAATAAAGGGACCACTGTTTCACTTTTAACAGCCAATCAGAGCGATCGTAGACACGTGGGGGTTAAGCCAACCCTCCTGTGGTGAAGCACAAAGGGTCTTGTGCCTGCGGGTCGGGTGACCTTTCAGTGACCCCGGTCACCCGACCCGCAGGAACACGATCCTTTCATGACACATACGCTGTGTCACAGGTCAGGAAGGGGTTAAGGAGAGGTGCGTTCGCAGCCCGGGGTCCACCATGCAGGCAGAGTCTGCTGCTAGTAAGATGGCGCAAATAGGCAGTATGAGCGAACTCTGTTATTCCGCAGAGTCGCAGATGTAAACGCAGTAGCTCTATATGGCGGTATGGGCGAACTCTGTTATTCCACAGAGTCGCTAACTAAAATGTGGTAGCGCTATATGGCGATATAAGCAGACTCTGTTAATTCACAGAGCCGCTGTGACAATGACTGTGTCCTGTCATACTCACAGGGGACACAGATGACTGCTAAGCAGATTGCAGTCTGTGGTCATGCAATCAGAACACAAGCAATAATCTCCTCACCAGAGTAGCCGGTATTCTAATGGTGTTTTCAGCCGAGCCCTGAACACGAGCATACAAAACTCCTCACTGGAGGTGCCGGAATTCTAGGGGCTTATTTCAGCCGGACCTAACCACATGCATACATGACCACACTGGCGCAAGCATGTAACAGATTTGATACTAGCGCACGGCTGTACGGTTATGCCACCTTTTTATAGTAGCAGCTACAGGACCTTCCAGAAAAGGACCAATGAGAAACTGTTCCAGAACACAAGCAGTTTCAGGACCTTCCTGGCAGACCAATGGGAGTCGCTGCTGTAACCGAGCATGTGACCCCTGATCTCCAATGGGAGATCTTTCCCTGGGCATGCTCAGATGGAGAAAGTGAGGACTTTGTACCAGGACTGCCTGCTCCAGCACTGGTTATAATAGAGGAACCAGTAGAGGCAGCAACAAGCCTCTGCACAGTATTAGACCGAGCGAGACGCTGGGAGACGTCAGCAGGCTCCACTGCGGCCGGAGATGGATGGGGGACCGCAGTAGGACTGGTTCGAGATTCCCCTTGTGCAGCAGCTGGAACTCGATCCCTAACAGCAGTAATCCAAATACCAACACATCATAACAAAAAATTACCAGCATATACAATATTAATAACACCACCATACTGATCATTAAATGGGTTAAGGTTAAAGTCTATGTAACTTCAGACTTCTGAATCCTCATAGTGCACAGTGTGAGGACTCTACAATGGCGGCATTGGAAGTAGCCGTCATGTGACCGCAAGAATGCAATTTTCATATCACTGGCCACATTCCAATTAATTGCACTCGGCTTTGCTAATTTCACTTGTATTGAGCGAGGCGTGCACATCTAGTTAGTATGTGACAGAATGTATGCAAATCACATACTTGTGGTCACATCAGTGGCGTAAATGCAAAGGTTGCATTCGCACATGGGCCCTGTAGCCTCCGGGGACCCAAGAGTCTCTTTGGCCTTTATAAAAATACCAATGTTATTAACGGGAATCTGTCACCCCCCGAGACATATATGACCTATTAATATGGGCATACAGGTAACAGAAATGTTTAATTAGTGCTACCTGTATGCCTCATATTAACGGTCTTGTTGTTGAGAAATGTTATATTCTGTCTTTATGCTAATGATCTCTTCCAGTCTTCGGGGCGTGTGGCGCCTGGAAGAAATCCCTGCCTTTTGTCTTCATTGTAATACTATCCCCATCCCATGCAGGTCAATTATGGCCCTGGAATCCTGCGCCAGCACCCTGCAATCCCTCCACAAAACATACCTCATCCTTCTTTCAGGGGACACTGTATTCAAGGATTTTCTATGCAGGCACTGGTGAGTCACTGTGACCTCCGATGTGCGCGTCAATAAGGTGCTCTACCCACTTCCTCCCTGAATAGTTATCCCTAGGAACCATGTGTACATAGAAATGACAATACATGGAGTGTTGTGAACACTTTTAATCTGACTTCTGAGTTTGTGCTCCCTCTGGTGGTTACTCCTGGTAATGAAGATGCTCAGGCTAACAGAAGTCTCTCACCTGAGGGGGATGATTGGAGGTCAGATGTTACTGCCTGGGGAGATTTAAGTGAACAGCCTTCCCATGATTCTTGCCGGTGATTTGCTTTTTTCCAGAGCCATTTGGAAGTCTGCTTGCTCCCTGCTAAGTCCTGCATTTTTCAGATAAGTTCTTTGGCTGTTTATTACTGTGGCATTTTGTTCCCTTTTGCTTTTTCTGTTCTCTGCCTTGCTGTGTGAGTTCAGCCGGGTTCCCCGGCTGGGGGCCGTGCTGGACTCTGTTTTCATTGCCACAGATTATGTTAGTCTTTCCTGTATTTTAGTTCCCTGCTATGTTATTTCAGTACCTGCTGTTTTGCATCCTGTTCACATCAGAGTTCTGATATAGTGGGAGAGAGGTCGTGTGGCCTCAGTATTTTTGCATTTCAGACGTGTTGGAATTTTTCTTGGGTTTTGCTGATTGCAGACAGTATTCTTTTCTGTCCTGTTCTATTTAGACAGTTTGGGCCCCAGCATTTGCTTACTCTATTTTCTTTCTGTGTTTGTGCTTCATCCGACTCACCGGCAATATATGTTTGGGGGCTATCTGTTCCTTTGGGGCTCTACTCCGGGGCAGTTAGCTTTACCCTTTCTCTCTTTAGGCTTAGTTAACTCTTTGGCTGTGTCAAGGCGTCTAGGTCATCGTAGGTACGTCCCACGGCTAATTCTAGTTGTGTTGTCAGTTTAGGGGTCTGCTATCCGCTAAGTTACCAACCTCTCTGGGTGTCTGGTTGCCTAGCCTATTTTTGCTATTGTCCTCCTCAGTTACTGAATCATAACAGAATCACCAGCCCGACTGTAGATTCTAGGGTACTCAAAAGAAGGAAAGAATAGTAAAAAAAAAAAAGTGTCAGAATTTTTAATATATTTTTTCCTCTTTTACTCTGGGGGCCGTAGGAGGATTTTTTTTTCTTCAAAGGAGACTAAGCATTTGTCTGATCGTGTTGAGCAGCTCGCTGCTGAAGTTCGGAGAATTTCTGCCTATCTCGCTCAGTTGTCTACTGTAGAACCTAACATCCCTATTCCTGATTTATTTTCTGGGGATCGGTCTAAATTTTTTAACTTTAAGAATAATTGTAAATTGTTTTTTGCCTTGAAACCCAATTCTTCGGGGAACTCAATGCAGCAGGTTAAAATTTTCATCTCCCTGCTGCGCGGTGACCCTCAGGACTGGGCTTTTTCCCTGACACCTGGGGATCCTGTTTTGGCTAATGTGGATGCATTTTTTCAGGCTCTGGGGTTGTTGTATGATGAATCCAATGATATTGATCAAGCTAAGAAAACCTTATTGGCATTGAACCAGGGTCAGGAAGCTGCAGAATTATATTGTCAGAAATTCCGAAAGTGGGCAGTCCTTACTAAATGGAACGATGATGCCGTAGCCGCTCTATTTCGGAGGGATCTGGCAGAGACCATTAAAGATGTTATGGTGGGATTTCCTGTCCCCTCTGGTCTCAACAACTTTATGTCATTAGCCATTCAGATTGATAGACGTTTGCGTGAACGTAAAACTATGCCAGAGGCGGCTTTGCCTTTCGAACAAACCTCTGAGCCCATGCAGTGTGATAGGGTTATTTCTAGGGCTCAACGTGAAGAATTTAGAAGGCGTAATAAGTTGTGCTTCTATTGTGGGGACGCCTCTCATAATATTTCCGTCTTCCTTAGCAGGGAAAACGTTTTGCTCGCTCATTTGTTTTGGGCAATGTACAGCCTAAATTCCTCTTAACAGTTACCTTGATCTGCTCCTTATCTTCAATTTCTGCTAAGGCTTTTATTGATTCAGGGGCAGCCCTGAACCTGATGGATTTTGACTTTGCCAAACGGTGTGGTTTTCCCATGGTACCCCTGCGGACTCCTATTCCTTTGCAGCGTATTGTGTTATGAATGTGCTAGAGATGGTTTCTGAGCAGAGGCTCCCTCTGGTGGTTACAGACAGTACTGAACCTTTCAGTGAGGAATGGCAATCTGGGTTCACTGACTGGTCTGATGTAAGGGAGGTTCCCTCCCATGATGGTTGCCGGTGATCAATTGTTCTTGTCTCACTTGTGGTTCCTGGTTCATTTGGAAGTTTGCTGAGTCTTGCCTGCATCTTCTGCTATCAGATAACATATTTTCTGCTTTTGTTTTTGTGCTTGCTTTTTGCATTGTTCTCTGCACTTCTGTGGAGGTCAGCCAGGTCCCCTCCGGGGGGCTTGTACTCCTCTCAGTTTATCTGAAGCCACTGTTATTTGTTCATTTGCTTTTTCCTGTTTTTTCAGTGACTGCGGCTTGGTTTTGTTCACACTGAGAACTGATTTAGTGGGTGGCGAGATCGCGTGATCTCAGTATTTTTGTAATCAGAATTGTTGGATTTTTGTAGGGTTTTCTGGGTTGCAGAAAGTAATCTCTCCTGTCCTATCTTATTTAGTCAGCTTGTGGCCTCAGAGTTTGCGCATTCTATTTTCTGTCTGTGTTCGTGCTTTCTTCTTGTCTAACCGCCATTACATGTTTGGGGGCTTCCTATTTTCTTTGGGGATCTGCTCCGGGGCAGATAGCTTTCATCTTTCTGCCTTTCGGTGTAGTTATCTCTCAGGCTGTGACGAGGCGTCTAGGATCAACGTAGGAACGCTCCACGGCTACCTCTAGTTGTGTGGTTAGTTTAGGAATCTGCAACCCATTAGTTACCAACATATCAGGTGTTCGGCTGCCTGGCTGTTGTTCCTGTCCTCCTCAGCTACCTAACATAACAGTATCACCGGCCAAACTGAAAATTATATGGTACTCACAGAAGGGAAAAATAGTGTGGAAAGAAAAAAGTTGTCAGAGTTGTCAGAGATTTTTTATTTTTTTTTCTGTTTGTTGCATTTTTTCCCTCTTTTTTTCTGGGTGCTGAGGAGTATTTTTTTTTCTCTCTCAATGGAGTTTGCACAGTTGTCTGGCCGTGTTGATCAGCTTGCCACTGAGGTTCGGAGTATTGCTACCTATCTTGCTAGGTTGCCGGTTGTGGAACCTAGGATTCCCATGCCAGATTTGTTTTTGGGGGATCGGGCTAAATTTCTGAATTTCAAAAATAACTGTAAGTTGTTTTTTGCCTTAAAGCCTAAGTCCTCAGGGAACGCAGCACAGCAGGTTCAAATTGTCATCTCTCTCCTGCGCGGCGATCCTCAGGATTGGGCTTTTTCCCTGACACCTGGGGATCCTGTTTTGAATGATATTGATGCATTTTTTTCTGGCTCTGGGGTTATTGTACGATGAACCTAATGTCACTGATCAAGCTGAAAAAACCTTGTTGACATTAAATCAGGGTCTTGAAGACGCTGAGTTGTACTGTTAGAAATTCCGAAAGTGGGCAGTCCTGACCAAATGGAATGATGATGCTTTGGCAGCCCTTTTTCGGAAGGGGCTGTCAGAGAATGTAAAGGATGTTATGGTGGGATTCCCTGCTCCCTCTGGTCTCAATGATTCTATGTCATTGGCTATTCAAATTGACAGACGTTTGCGTGAGCACAGAGGTATGCGTGAGATAGTGTTGCCTTGTGAGCCAGCTTCTGAGCACATGCAGTGTGATAGAGTGACTTCTGGGGCACAGCGTCATGAGTTTCGAAAGCGCAATGGGTTATGTTTCTACTGTGGTGATGCCTTTCATGCTATTTCAGTCTGCCCTAAGCGGGGAAGACGTTTTGCACGCTCAGTTGTCTTGGGTAGTGTTCAGACTAAATTTCTGTTGACTGTTACCCTGATTTGCTCCCTGTCCACATTTTCTGCTCTGGCTTTTGTTGATTCAGGAGCAGCTATTAACCTGATGGATTTTGACTTTGCCAAACGTTGTGGGTTTCCCATGATACCCCTGCGGAAGTCTATTCCCCTACTGGGCATTGATTCTACCCCTTTGGCGGAGAATAAACCCCAGTTTTCTACTCAGGTGATAATGAGGGTTGAACCAGATCATCAGGGGTGTTGCAAATTTCTTGTGCTGTATAATCTGCATGACATTATTGTACTAGGTTTCCCTTGGTTACAGTCTCATAATCCTGTTTTGAATTGGAAATCTGTGTCTGTGACCAGTTGGGGCTGCCAATGTGTTAATGCCGACACTCCTGTTTTTTCTGACTCTCCCCAGTCTCAGGATGTTCCTGACTTTTTGACTGATTTTTCGGATGTATTTAGTGAAAGTAAATCTGCATCCTTGCCCCCTCACAGGAGCTATGATTGCGCTATTGAATTAGTGCCTGGTGGTAAATTTCCTAAAGGTCACCTTTTTAACTTGTCTGTACCTGAACACGATGCTATGCGATCTTATATCAAGGAGTCAATGGAGAAGGGTCATATCAGACCATCCTCTTCACCCTTGGGTGCCGGTTTTTTCTTTGTGGCCAAAAAGGATGGTTCATTGAGGCCGTGTATTGATTATCGTCTCTTGAATAAGATCACTGTGAAGTATCAATATCCGTTACCCTTGATTTCTGACCTGTTTTCCAGGGTGAAAAGTGCTAGTTGGTTTACCAAGCTTGACCTCAGGGGGCGTATAACCTTATTCGCATTAAGCACGGGGATGAATGGAAGACGGCGTTTAATACCCCAGAGGGGCATTTTGAGTACCTAGTGATGCCCTTTGGGCTCACTAATGCTCCTTCCATCTTCCAATCCTTCATGAATGATATTTTCAGGAATCTTGTGGATAAGTTTATGATTGTTTATTTGGATGATATCTTGATTTTTTCCAATAACTGGGACTCTCATGTGAAACATGTTCGGACTGTGTTCCAGATTTTGAGAGAGAATGCACTGTATGTGACGGGATCAAAGTGTCTTTTTGGCGTACAGAAGGTCTCATTTCTGGGATTCATTTTGTCTCCGTCTGTTATTGAAATGGACCCGGTCAAGGTTCAGGCCATCTGTGATTGGGTCCAACCTACTTCATTAAAGGCTCTTCAGAGATTTTTGGGTTTTGCCAATTTTTATCGTAAATTTATTGGTAATTTCTCCAGTATTGTTAAACCATTGACTGATTTGACCAAAAAGGGTTCTGATGTGGTGAATTGGCCTCCTGAGGCAGTCTCTGCGTTTCAGGAACTTAAGCAGAGATTCACTTCTGCTCCTGTTCTACGGCAACCTGATGTTTCTCTACCGTTTCAGGTGGAGGTTGATGCCTCTGAAATTGGGGCAGGTGCCGTTTTGTCCCAAAGAGATCCAGAGACCTCTAAGAGTAACCCTTGTGCCTTTTGCTCGCTAAAATTTTCTCCAACTGAACGTAATTATGATGTGCGTAATCGGGAGTTATTGGCCATGAAGTGGGCCTTTGAAGAGTGGAGACATTGGCTGGAAGGAGCCAAACATCAGGTGGTGGTCCTCACGGACCATAAGAATCTGGTTTATCTCGAATCAGTCAAGCGTAGTGATGAGCATTCCGATACCGCAAGTATCGGGTATCGGCCGATATTCGCTGTATCGGAATTCCGATACTTAGTTCCGATATTTTTCCTATATCGTATACCGGAATCGGAAGTTCCCATAATTCTTTGAGAGGCAATGTGATTTTAGTCAGCCAATGAGGAATCTTATGAAGTGTGGGCACATCCTGTAATGCTGTGGTCATCTTAACTAATGGCATGGCTGTGATTGGCTGCTGAAATGATGTCAGAATGCACTATAAAAGGCGCCGCCTCCATTTTAGCGTCACTGTGCTGTGAACTCAGTTAGGGACAGAACGCTGCTCTGCTGACTCTGAGGGACAGTTAGATATTGCGATTTTGTGTACTGGGCTTTAGGCAGGCTAGTTTACCAACCGCTGTGTAAAGCTTCCTTTTGCCAGTGTTGTTTTAACAGCTCTGTGCAAGGTGTGTGTGAGAGTGCAGGTGACGCTGCAGTTTGCTCTGCATCCAACGCTGTCTGTAGGCATCTGCACGTGTCACTCACAGACTCTATTTTTTTTTCTTCAGTGTAATTCTTGCTGCTCCATGCAATTTAACTATTAGTGTGACGCGCTTCCATCCGTATCCAATACATTGGTTGCAAACACTATAGAAGTAGACAAAGGAGTAGCCTTTCCCAGATTGTGGACAGTTGTGTTTCAGTGTTCACTTCAGTCTGTGTTTTTTATTTTTTGAGTGCATATCACGCTCCAGTTACTTGTTCAAGCACTGCTGCTTGTACTCTGCTGAGCGTGTCTCAGTGCCTCATCCTTTTCATTTTTCTCCAATTGGTGCTTCTCCATTATATTTGAAAAAAATCTAATCTATTAGTGTGACGCGCTTCCATCCGTATACAATACATTGGTTGCAAACACTATAGAAGTAGACAAAGGAGTAGCCTTTCCCAGATTGTGGACAGTTGTGTTTCAGTGTTCACTTCAGTCTGTGTTTTTTATTTTTTGAGTGCATATCACGCTCCAGTTACTTGTTCAAGCACTGCTGCTTGTACTCTGCTGAGCGTGTCTCAGTGCCTCATCCTTTTCATTTTTCTCCAATTGGTGCTTCTCCATTATATTTGAAAAAAATCTAATCTATTAGTGTGACGCGCTTCCATCCGTATCCAATACATTGGTTGCAAACACTATAGAAGTAGACAAAGGAGTAGCCTTTCCCAGATTGTGGACAGTTGTGTTTCAGTGTTCACTTCAGTCTGTGTTTTTTATTTTTTGAGTGCATATCACGCTCCAGTTACTTGTTCAAGCACTGCTGCTTGTACTCTGCTGAGCGTGTCTCAGTGCCTCATCCTTTTCATTTTTCTCCAATTGGTGCTTCTCCATTATATTTGAAAAAAATCTAATCTATTAGTGTGACGCGCTTCCATCCGTATCCAATACATTGGTTGCAAACACTATAGAAGTAGACAAAGGAGTAGCCTTTCCCAGATTGTGGACAGTTGTGTTTCAGTGTTCACTTCAGTCTGTGTTTTTTATTTTTTGAGTGCACATCACGCTCCAGTTACTTGTTCAAGCACTGCTGCTTGTACTCTGCTGAGCGTGTCTCAGTGCCTCATCCTTTTCATTTTTCTCCAATTGGTGCTTCTCCATTATATCTGAAAAAAAATCTAATCTATTAGTGTGACGCGCTTCCATCCGTATCCAATACATTGGTTGCAAACATTATAGAAGTAGACAAAGGAGTAGCCTTTCCCAGATTGTGGACAGTTGTGTTTCAGTGTTCACTTCAGTCTGTGTTTTTTATTTTTTGAGTGCACATCACGCTCCAGTTACTTGTTCAAGCACTGCTGCTTGTACTCTGCTGAGCGTGTCTCAGTGCCTCATCCTTTTCATTTCTCTCCAATTGGTGCTGCTCCATTATATTTGAAAAAAAACTAATCTATTAGTGTGACGCGCTTCCATCCGTATCCAATACATTGGTTGCAAACACTATAGAAGTACAGAAAGGAGTAGCCTTTTCCAGATTGTGAACAGTTGTGTTTCAGTGTTCACTGCAGTCTCTGAGGAATAACCACACTTAGGCCTTATAACTTTTCTGACTTTCTTTATCAATCTACCAAGATGAAGAAGGCAGGGAGTAAGGCACGTGGTCGTGGCCGTGGAGTTTCAGCAGGGAGAGGACGTGGGGATTCTGTGGCTGCTGCCGCACCCAGTGACACAGCATCCACCAGTTTTCCCCGTGAGCGTTCCTTTATGCGCACTTTTGTAGGAGCTCAGCGTACCCCCTTGCTGCGGGAAGAACAAAATGAAGCCGTTGTTGGTTGGATGGCAGCCAATGCATCGACTTCAATTCCTTCCACCTCCTCTCAGGACCACAGCACTGTTGAACAACCATCAGTCTCTTCACCGCCTGCCAAATTGCCCAGGCAGTCAGAGAGTTCTGAACTGGAGCCAGCTGAGTCTCTGCTTCTGTTCTCAGAATCTGTTGGCTTGCAAACAGGGGCCCAGCCAAGCAGCATTCTGGAATGAGAAGAAGAGGCAGTATGCAGTGATGCGCAACAGCTGTGTCTCTCTGAATGTGAAGAGGCGGGTGAGCCAGTGCCGATGGTCAGCACACCGCAGAACGCATCTGATGATGATGAGACTCAGGTGCCATTTTCTGTTGAGCATGGTGCTGGCCAGACCACCCAACAGCAGCAGGTGTTGGAAGAGGGTAGTGGAGATGATGAGGTCCAAGACCCAACATGGCGTGAGGAACAGGAAGGTGGTGGTAGCAGCTCTGAGGAAGAGATTGCCCCAACGGTCCAAACAGTAGGGAGAGTTAGGCTGCAGACTCGGTTGCCTGTAGCCTCCAGTTTGGCACCCGTTCGTAGCAGTTCTCTTCCAACAGCCAAAACGGGCGCTCCCAGGACTTGCACTGCGTGGTCCTTTTTTGACACACTTGCAGATGATATTTGCTATGTCAAATGCAAGCTGTGTAATCAAAAAGTAAAAAGAGGTAAAAATGTCAGTAACCTTAATACCACAAATATGTGGAAACATGTGCGGTCAAAGCACGTGGTTGAGTTCCAAAGACACACTGGAGATGTAGGCCAACCTACAGCAGCACCTACATCTTCAGCTCGTGTTGGAGCCTCTTCCTCCAGCTCACACACAGCTGGTTCTGCTTCCTCACAGGATCGCCATGGAAGAACCTCTGTCACTGTTGTCCAGAGACCCAGTGTTATTCCACCCACAGCTGCAAGTTCCCTGTCATCCTCACACTCCCAGGCCACAAAACAGCCATCGGTAGCACAGGCATGGGATAAAAGACGGCCATACTCTGCAAACCATCCACGAGCACAGGCTCTGAATGCTGGCATTGCAAAACTCCTGTCCCTTGAAATGCTGTCATTCAGGCTGGTGGAGACTGACAGTTTCCGTGACTTAATGGCATTGGCAGTCCCACAATACAATGTGCCCAGCCGATTTTATTTCAGCAGGCAAGCCGTCCCTGCTCTGCAAAAGCATGTTGAGGGAAAAATTAAACATGCGCTACTAAACGCCGTTAGTAGCAAGGTCCACCTGACCACCGATGCGTGGACCAGTACCCATGGCCAGGGACGATACCTTTCCCTCACTGCCCATTGGGTCAATGTTGTGGAGCCGGGTACAGATCTTGCCAGTGGCGCTGTACGTGTTCTGCCAACTCCAAGGATTGCAGGAATCAAGTCTGTCCACATTGACTCCTGCTCCTACTCCAGTTCCTCAGAATCATCGCTGCAGGAGCCGTCACGGTCTACCTCCACATGGACCCGTGAACGCTTACCTGATGCGACCGATATGAGCACAGCCGTGGCCAAACGTCAACAGGCCGTCCTGAAATTAATTTCCATGGGGAATCGAAGCCACACAGCGCAGGAGCTCTGGAATGCCATCAAGCAGGAGAGCGACGTGTGGTTTTTGCGAGCGAATCTCCAGCCAGGCTTGGTAGTGTGTGACAATGGCCGAAATCTGGTGGCAGCTCTGGGCCTTGGCAACCTCACTCACATACCATGTCTGGCACATGTGCTCAACTTGGTCGTGCAGAGTTTTTTGAGGGACTATCCGGATCTTGATGCACTGCTGCACAAGGTCCGCCTAGAGTGCGCTCACTTGCGACGTTCCAGCATGGCCAGATCACGCATTGCAGCTCTGCAACGCAGATTTCGCCTTCCTGAACATCGCATCATATGTGACGTACCCACCAGGTGGAATTCCACGTTACATATGTTGGAGCGGTTGTGTGAGCAGCAGCCAGCAGTTATGGAGTATCAGCTGCATCAGGCGCAATCAACTCACAATTTGCGCCGTTCACACTTCACCACTACTGAGTGGGCCTCTATGAAGGACATCTGCCACGTTTTGCGTCCGTTTGATGAGTCAACGCGGATGGCGAGTGCAGATGATGCACTAGTCAGCCTGACTGTCCCCCTTATCTGCCTGCTTCAAAAAAAAATTCAAACACTAAGGGATGAGGTTTTGGAAGAGGTGGAGGATGAGGAGTCACTAATTCCATCACCTTCTGGACAGTCAGCGCAACGTGGTTCCTCACAAAGGGCTGGGCAGGGCTCACTTTGTGAGGAGGATGAGGAGGAGTCAATGGAGGAGGAAGACATCGCTCCAGAGGGAGGTACACAACGCTCTAGTCAGTATGTAGAGCGAGGGTGGGGTGATGCAGAGCAGGCAGAGATGACGCCTCTTGCAGGGGACAGCGTTTGTTGGCCAGTTGGGAGTCTGCAGCACATGGTTGATTTCATGCTGCAGTGCCTGAGAAACGACCGCCGCATCGCCCACATTCTCACCACGTCTGATTATTGGGTGTACACCCTCCTAGACCCTCGCTACCGGGACAACTTACAAAGCCTCATCACACCGTTGAACCGGGAGCGTAAAATGCGGGAGTACCAAGACACACTGGTGCAATCCATAATGTTCTCCATTCCAGCCGAGAGCACTGCTGCTGCTACTGCTTTACAAAGCAGCTCTGTGCGTCGAGGCAGTGGAGACAGCTCTGCAACAAGAGGGAGCACAAGCAGCGCCTCTGCACAGGGCAAGACCAGTATGTTCCAAATGTTGCGAAGTTTTGTGGCAGCGCCACAAATGTCTACACCATCCGAGACGGCTCCAGTCAGCAGGTGGCAATGTTTCCGTAAGATGGTGACAGACTACATGTCTTTCCCTCTCAGTGTACTCCCAGATGGCTCTTCCCCATTCAAGTTTTGGGTCTCTAAGCTGGATACATGGCCAGAGCTTAGCCAGTATGCATTGGAGGTGCTGGCTTGCCCTGCTGCCAGTGTATTATCGGAGCGCGTCTTTAGTGCTGCAGGTGGTGTACTAACAGACCGTCGCATGCGACTATCCTCCGATAATGTAGACCGGCTTACTTTTCTGAAAATGAACAAGGCATGGATCTCGCCAGAATTTGTCTGTCCGTTTTCAGATTAAATAACTGGTTCGCAACGTTATCCATGTCTCCTGTTATGTTCATCTTTCTACCACCTGAACTCTACTCCCTGGGCTACAACACTGGCAGTTGCTGCTCAGAAGTGTCGTGTCCACAGACCAATACACAAGCTATAGTGTTACTGGCGTTCAGTAATGTCAGCTGTTCCCCTGCTGTGTGAACGGCAAAAAGTCATGCTGCCTCCACCCTGTTGTCTTCTCATCCCTGGGCTTCAACACCGCCAGTTGTTGCTCGGAAGTGTCATTGGCACGGGTACTCACTCCTGCCCAGACTGGTTACAGCACGCCATCTGTTTCCTGTCAGTGTAAACGTCACTTAGCCTCCAATAAGTTGTCCTGTCGTGTTGCGGTCGGGTTAGCCGACTCTATGGTGCTTGGAGTTAAGGTGCTTCCTATGTGTGCTGCGGGATATGCAAATAAAGGCTGTTTCCGTTGTGACAATAGGACAATCACCCACTGTAGTACTGTGGGATTCGGTAACTGCGGCCGGCTCGCGGCCTGTCAACTTAAATTTCCATGGGTACCTTCTGCTACCCGTCCGGGTTCCAGTACCGTCAGCTGGTTCTCCGCAGTGCCTTTGCCCTAGGTGCCTCCATCTCAGTATCCGAGTTCCAGCAACGTCTGCTGGTCCTTGGTAGTGCTTTGGAGCACAGGTACCTCCTGCTTAGTAACCGTGTCCCAGTAACGTCAGCTGGTCCTCGGTTGTGCCATTGGCTCTTTTCCTTCTGCTGCCCCTCCAGGTTCCAGCACAGTCAGCTGGTCCTCGTTACTTGCATTGGCTCTTGTACCTTCTGCTACCCGTCCGGGTTCCAGTACCGTCAACTGGTTCTCCGCAGTGCCTTTGGCCTAGGTGCCTCCATCTCGGTATCCGAGTTCCTGCAACGTCTGCTGGTCCTTGGTAGTGCTTTGGAGCACAGGTACCTCCTGCTTAGTAACCGTGTCCCAGTAACATCAGCTGGTACAAGGTTGTGCTACAAATACAAGATACAGAACAAGAGACACAAGAACAATAAGCAGAAGATCTAAAAATATATGCTCTAAATTATAAGCAGAAGAAGACTAAGCAGTGTATGGGGGTGAGTCCGTTCCTCCTCGTGGTGCCCCTGGAAAATGCCTGCTGCTGCAGGCTAAACTGAACACGGACAAATACTGTTGTAATTTAAATCTTTTGTGACAGCAAGAACGGAAGAATGAAAAATTCATACTTTGACAGATTACAAGTACAGGATTCTCTGTCACAAATAAGAATATGATGAAGAAGATGAAGTACAATATGAATAAGAATAATAGTTTAATAAGAAGAATATGAGTAATGTTAACAAAAAGATGAATAGCAAGAAGTTTAAGAAGAAGATAAAGAAGGTGAAGATGAAGAATAATTTGATGAAAAAGATGATGCTGCTGAAGATTATGAAGGAGAAAGTGTGTCAAAAGTTAAAAAGGTGAAGAGCATGGAAGTTGTGAAATATACATATTTGCCAAAATAGAAAAAACGTGAACAACATTGTCAATTTCTTCGTCAATCCGAACATGTTTAAAAAAAAAAATATTTATGCTATTCCATTCCTGCTCTGCTACCAAGTCATATGCACCCCAATAACCCCAATTCTTCCTTGGAAGAAACATAGAGGAGGGCCTCTTAACAAAAAATGTCCCATTAAAAGACTTGTAATGCCCATACACTAAGTGTGTTGGCTGGCAAACGTGTTCCCCTGTGGGGTACACCTCAACCTTTATTTAACAGACAGCAAAAACACCCACCCTGTAACAGCACGGAACACGTTAACTCTGGTGAGCTAGTGGCGGTGGATGATGAGATGTGGAGGAAGGCCTGATTAAAAACTAGGGCCAACTTAAAGGAGCGGGTGTAATGTATGTAGTACAGTTCATATAGCGTCTTGTGCTTGGGTGCGATGAAAATACATGAGACACAGGTTTGATATAGAAAGTCTTGTATTACTTCATACAAGTTGGCAAAAATAGTCACACAGTTTGCAGACACAGAAGCAGGAGACACAGCAGGCCAGAGTAATCTAAGCTCAGCAATCACTCTCCACAACAGGTTCAGGATCTTCTTCTCTGTTACCGTAAGTCCATGCAAACGTGGGTCTTTCAAAGAGCAGGGTTCAGAGTCCACAAGTGCTTCAGAGTTCCTCAGTAGGAATAGCTGGAGTACAAGGTCCAAGGCTTTAGGAGTCAGGTCACAGGTTCACTGCAGGCTAGATTTTGAAGCACTGATTGCTCAGCTGTGGCTGCTTAAGAAGCAAAAGGAGAGAATCAGGGCGGGAACATGCAAGCTGGAAACTCCATTTTGACTGAGGGCAAGATAGCTGCAGCAAGACAGAAAGTAAAATGGCTGACGAACAAACTGAGTTTCAGGAACATGTACACAGAACCTTACATTACTCCCCCTTAGGGACAACCTCCGGATGACCTCAGGCCAGGCTTGTGTGGGTACCTCTGATGAAACTGACGGAGCAAGCGAGGAGCATTAACGTTATTGACTGGTTCCCATGAGTTGTCCTCCACTGGGTAGCCCTGCCATTTAATCAGATATTGTAACTGATTTCTATACAACCTGGAATCTAAAATCCTTTCCACCACAAATTCTTCCTGACCATCGACTAGCACTGGGTCAGGGCAAGGAGAAGAACGTCCAGGAAACGTATTGGGTGTCGCAGCCTTTAGTAGGGATACATGAAAGACAGGGTGAATTCTCATAGTTCTGGGCAGTTGAAGACGACAAGCAACGGCACTTATAATTTTACTGATTTTATAGGGTCCAATGTACTTATGTCCCAACTTAGACGATGGAATCCTTAACTTAAGATTTCTGGTTGACAGCCAGACCAAGTCTCCTACCTTGAAAGCTGGTGTAGGTTTACGAAATTTATCTGCTGCTTTCTTGTACCTTTCCTGAGCCGATTCCAGATTCTCCTTTAGAAGATCCATATTCTTCTGTAAAGACGTGATTCTTTCAGCCACTGCTGGTAAAGGCGTTTCTATGGGAAATCGTGGTAGAATGTTAGGATGATAACCTAGATTAGAGTAAAAAGGAGACTGCTTAGTGGAGGCACTCTGAGAGTTGTTATACGAGAACTCAGCTAATGGAAGTAGATCCACCCAATCATCCGTAGGTGGCAGATAAAGCAGCGGAGATACTGCTCCAGGGTTTGATTGGTTCGTTCGGTCTGTCCATTAGTCTGGGGATGAAAAGCAGAAGAAAGGTTTACTTTAATGTCCAATGCTGCACAGAAATTTTGCCAAAACCTAGAAGTGAATTGCACCCCTCGATCCGAAATAACCTCATCCGGTACTCCAGTAAGCGAAACACATCTTTAATCATCAAATCTGATGTCTGTTTTGCAGTGGGTAAGCCGACACAAGGGATAAAATGAGCTGCCTTTGTTAGACGGTCAACCACCACTAGAATGGTGTTCTTCCCTTGAGAGGTTGGTAACTCCACAATGAAGTCCATAGAAATGGATCCCCACGGGCGGGACGGGGTGGGAAGAGGCTGTAACAGACCAGTTGGTGAGGAGCGAGGTGTTTTGCATCTTGCACAGACTTCACATGAAGTGACATAGTTTAGAACATCCTTCCTGCAAGTGGGCCACCAAAAGAAAAGAGAGAAATTCCTGTGTCTTTAGAATTCCTCTATGCCCAGCTATCTTGGAATCGTGAATGAGTTGCAATACTCTCAATCTGACTGTTTCAGGAATATACAGGCGTTGTCCCTGAATCCACACACCATTCTTAAAGACAAGACTTACGTCCCTTGGGGGTTGTGCCAAAAAGGAATCCGCATGGTATGCTTCCTTGATGTCCTTAAGTAGGTCTTGATTATGAATTACTCCTAGGAATCTAGAGTCAGGAAGAATAGTCTTAGGAGGAGTAATTGGACGTGTCTCTGCTGAGTAAATCCTAGAGAGTGCATCAGCCTTTCCATTGCGCGATCCTGGTCTATAAGAAATGATAAAATTAAATTGGTTTAAGAAAAGATTCCAGCGAGCCTGGCGAGGAGTCAGGCACTTAGCCGACCTGATAAACTCAAGGTTACGATGATCTGTCAGGACGACTATTTGCTGTGCAGCCCCTGAAGAAGGTGTCTCCATTCTTTGAAGGCGGCAATAATGGCCAACAACTCTCTATTGCCCACATCGTAGTTCCTCTCAGCCGAAGACAACTGCTGGGAAAAGAAGGCACAGGGATGCAAGACATTCTTCTCACCTGTTCTCTGAGAGAGTATAGCTCCAACGGCACAGTCTGAAGCATCCACCTCTATTATGAAGGCAAGCTCGGGGTTGGGATGTACTAGGATAGGTGCAGTGGTAAATTTATCTTTTAGACGGGAAAATGCTTCCTGGGCTTGGGGAGTCCAGGAGAACCTAGACTCTTTCCGGGTAAGTTGGGTGATAGGTGACATACCTCAGAGAAATTTCTAATGAAAGTCTAGTTAGAAGTTGGCAAACCCGATGAAGCGCTGACTTACTGTCATGGCCTTCATCCATAATTCCTGTTAGGAGACTCCCTGAAGATGTCATTCAATTTAGTGACTTATAGAGGCATTGGTGTCTACGTTAGACATCTCCATTCCATAGCTAGTTCCTTGTGTTAGAAGTACAACTCCTCTAGAATTGAATTCTAGGTCTCATGGAATTCAACGTTGTTCATGTTGTTGTGAATGGGTTTGAGATGAGTTCTGAGCAGAGGCTCCCTCTGGTGGTTACAAGCGGTACTAGTGAGGATTGGGAATCAGGTGTTACTGATTGGTCTTATTTAAGGGAATCATTTTCCCATCAGGGTTGCCGGTGATCAATTGTTCTGGTCTGAATCCTTCTTTCCAGTTTCCCTTGTAGCCTGCTGTGTCGTGTCTGCATCTCCTGCTTCAGATAAGACAATTTCTTATTTTGTGTTTTTGCTATATTTTTGCATTTTGTCCTGCACTTCTGTGGGGGCCTTCTGGGTCCCCTCCGGGGGCTTTTGCCCTCTCAGTTTAGTCCAGCCACTGTGTTTTGTACTTTTGCTTTTTGCAGTTTTTTCAGTGGCTGCTGTTTTTGTTACACCAGAGAAACTAATTTAGGTGGTAGAGGTCGTGTGATCTCAGGTGATTTTGAAATTAGTAGAGTTGGTGTTTTTCAGGGTTTTCTGGGATTGCAGTAAGTACCCTTCCTGTCCTTTTCTATTTAGATAGTTTGGGCCCCAGCGTTTGCTCATACTATTTTCTTTCTGTGTCAGTATTTCCTCTTGTCTAACCGCCATTACATGTTTGGGGGCTTTCTATTATCTTTGGGGTTCTGCTCCGGGGCAGATAGCTTTCCTATTTCTATCTTTAGGTGTAGTTAGTTTCTCAGGCTGTGACGAGGCGTCTAGGACCATCGTAGGAACGCTCCACGGCTGCCTCTAGTTGTGGTGGTTAGTCAGGGTACTGCAATCTCATAGATTCCAACTGCTCTGGTGTATTTCCTTTTTTACCTGCACTCCTCAGCTACCGTAACATAACAGTATCACCGGCCATAAAAATTGTATGGTACTCACAGAAGGGAAAAAATATTTTGAAGGAAGAAAAGTTGTCAGAGATATTTTTCTGTTTGTTGCATTTTTTTTTTTTTTTCCTCTGTATCTCTGGGTGCTGGGGAGGATCTTTTCTCCCAATGGAGTTTGCACAGTTGTCTGGCCGTGTGGATCAGCTTGCCACTGAGGTTCAGAGTATTGCTGCATATCTTGCTAGGTTGCCTGTTGTGGAACCTAGGATCCCCATGCCAGATTTGTTTTCAGGGGATCGAGCTAAGTTTCAGAATTTCAAAAATAATTGTAAATTGTTTCTTGCCTTAAAATCTAAGTCCTCAGGAAACGCAGCGCAGCAGGTTCAAATTATCATCTCTCTCCTGCGCGGCGATCCTCAGGATTGGGCTTTTTCCCTGACACCTGGGGATCCTGTTTTGAGTGATGTTGATGCATTTTTTCAGGCTTTGGGGTTATTGTACGATGAGCCTAATGTCACTGATCAAGCTGAAAAAGCCTTGTTGGCATTAAATCAGGGGCTTGATGACGCTGAGTTATACTGTCAGAGATTCCGTAGGTGGGCAGTCCTGACCAAATGGAATGACGACGCTTTGGCGGCCCTTTTCCGGAAGGGTCTGTCGGATAATGTAAAGGATGTTATGGTGGGATTCCCTGTCCCTCTGGTCTCAATGATTCTATGTCATTAGCGATTCAAATTGACAGACGTTTGCGTGAGCGGAGAAGTATGCGTGGAGTGGTGTTGCCTTGTGAGCCAGCTGCTGAGCCCATGCAGTGTGATGGAGTGGTGTCTGGGGCACAGCGTCATGAGTTTCGAAAGCGCAATGGGTTATGTTTCTACTGTGGTGATGCCTCTCATGCTATTTCAGTCTGCCCTAAGCGGGGAAGACGTTTTGCACGCTCAGTTGTCTTGGGTAGTGTTCAGACTAAGTTTTTATTAACTGTCACTCTGATATGCTCTCTGTCCTCATTTTCTGCTCAGGCTTTCGTTGATTCTGGAGCAGCTATTAACCTGATGGATTATGATTTTGCTAAACGTTGTGGATTTCCCTTGATACCCCTACAGAAGTCTATTCCCCTACTGGGGATCGATTCTACCCCTTTGGCTGAGAATAAACCCCAGTTTTCTACTCAGGTGATAATGAGGGTTGAACCTGATCACCAGGAGTGCTGCAAATTTTTGGTTCTATATAATCTGCATGACATTATCGTGCTGGGTTTCCCTTGGTTACAGTCTCATAATCCTGTTTTGGATTGGAAATCTGTGTCTGTAACCAGTTGGGGCTGCCAATGTGTTAATACCAACACTCCTGTTTTTTCTGCCTCCCCCCAGGCTGAGGATGTTCCTGACTTTTTGTTTGATTTTTCTGATGTGTTTAGCGAAAGTAAATCTGCATCCTTACCTCCCCATAGGAGCTATGACTGCGCTATTGAATTAGTGCCAGGTAGTAAATTCCCTAAGGGTCGCCTTTTTAACTTGTCTGTACCTGAACATGACGCTATGCGGTCTTATATCAAGGAATCATTGGAGAAGGGTCATATCAGACCATCCTCTTCACCCTTAGGTGCCGGTTTTTTCTTTGTGGCCAAAAAAGATGGTTCATTAAGGCCGTGTATTGATTATCGTCTCTTGAACAATATTACTGTGAAATATCAATACCCGTTACCCTTGATTTCTGACCTGTTTTCCAGGGTGAAAAACGCTACTTGGTTTACCAAGCTTGACCTCAGGGGGGCGTATAACCTTATTCGCATTAAGCACGGGGATGAATGGAAGACGGCATTTAACACCCCTGAAGGGCATTTTGAGTACCTTGTGATGCCCTTTGGGCTCACTAATGCTCCTTCCGTCTTCCAGTCCTTCATGAATGACATTTTCAGGGATTTTGTGGACAAGTTTCTGATTGTTTATTTGGATGATATCTTGATTTTTTCTAATGACTGGGACTCTCATGTGAAACATGTTCGAACTGTATTCCAGATTTTGAGAGAGAATGCTCTGTATGTGAAGGGATCAAAGTGTCTTTTTGGCGTACAGAAGATCTCATTTCTGGGATTCATTTTGTCCCCATCTGTTATTGAAATGGACCCGGTCAAGGTTCAGGCCATCTGTGATTGGGTCCAACCTACTTCATTAAAGGCTCTTCAGAGATTTTTGGGTTTTGCCAATTTTTATCGTAAATTTATTGGTAATTTCTCTGTTATTGTTAAACCATTAACTGATTTGACCAGAAAGGGTTCTGATGTGGTGAATTGGCCTCCTGAGGCAGTCTCTGCGTTTCAGGAACTTAAGCAGAGATTCACTTCTGCTCCTGTTCTACGGCAGCCTGATGTTTCTCTGCCATTTCAGGTGGAGGTTGATGCCTCTAAATTGGGGCAGGTGCCGTTTTGTCCCAAAAAGATCCAGAGACCTCTAAAAGTAACCCTTGTGCCTTTTTCTCTCGAAAATTTTCTCCTACTGAACGTAATTATGACGTGGGTAATCGGGAGTTATTGGCCATGAAGTGGGCTTTTGAAGAGTGGAGACATTGGCTGGAGGGAGCCAAACATCAGGTGGTGGTCCTTACGGACCATAAGAATCTGGTCTATCTGGAATCTGCCAAGCGACTCAATCCTAGACAGGCCAGGTGGGCCTTGTTTTTCACACGTTTTAATTTTGTGGTTTCCTTTCTTCCTGGCACTAAGAATGTTAAGGCGGATGCCCTCTCGAGGAGTTTCCTTGCGGACTCTCCTGAGCTATCTGATCCTCTGTTATTTTGAAGGAGGGTGTAGTTCTTTCCGCCATCTCGCCTAATTTGAGACTTGCTCTGGAGGGGTGTCAGGAGGATAGGCCCGAGCGCTGCCCTGTTGGAAAATTGTTTGTCCCGGACCAATGGAAAAAGAGTGTGATGTCTGAGATTCATTGTTCCGCATTGGCTGGGCATCCCGGAATTTTTGGTACCAGAGACTTGGTTAGTCGGTCCTTTTGGTGGCCTACCTTGTCTCGCGATGTCAGGGAATTTGTGCAGTCCTGCGGGACTTGCTCTCGCTCCAAGCCTTGCTCTCGCTCTAGTGGTTTGTTGATGCCATTGCCTGTGCCCAAGAGACCATGGACCCATATCTCTATGGATTTCATTTCCGATCTTCCTGTTTCTCAGAGAATGACCACCATCTGGGTAATTTGTGATAGGTTTTCCAAAATGATACATCTTGTGCCATTACCTAAGTTGCCTTCCTCCTCTGAATTGGTGCCGTTGTTCCTTCAGCACGTGGTTCGTTTACACGGCATTCCTGAGAACATTGTGTCTGACAGAGGAGTCCAGTTTGTTTCCAGATTTTGGAGGACTTTTTGTTCTAAACTGGGTGTTCAATTGTCTTTCTCCTCGGCATTTCATCCTCAGACCAATGGTCAAACTGAGAGAACAAACCAGACATTGGAGACTTATCTAAGATGCTTTGTGTCTGCTGATCAGGATGACTGGGTCTCTTTTTTGCCTTTGGCTGAGTTTGCTCTTAATAATAGGGCTAGCTCTGCCACTTTGATGTCTCCGTTTTTCTGTAATTCTGGGTTTCACCCTCGATTTTCTTCAGGACAGACGGAGGCTTCTGTCTGTCCAGGTGTTGACTCTGTTGTTGAGCGTATGCAGCAGATTTGGGACCAGGTAGTGGAGAGGTTGTCCCTCTCTCAGGAGAAGGCCCAGCGGTTTGCTAACCGGCATAGGACTGATGGTCCTCGGTTTAAAGTGGGGGACTTGGTCTGGTTGTCCTCAAAGAATATTCCTATGAGAGTAGCATCTCCTAAATTTAAGCCTAGGTTCATTGGACCTTATAAGATCATGGAGATTATTAATCCTGTTTCTTTTCGTTTGCTTCTTCCAGGGACATTTAAGATCCATAACGTGTTCCACAAGTCCTTGTTGAAGAGGTTTGTTGAGCCAGTGGTTCCTGCTGCTGTGCCTCCTGACCCTGTTTTGGTTGAGGGCAATCTGGAGTATGTGGTTGAGAAAATATTGGATTCTCGTTTTTCTAGACGAAGACTCCAGTATTTGGTTAAATGGAGAGGTTATGGTCAGGAAGATAATTCTTGGGTGTTTGCTTCGGACATCCATGCTAGGAGACTTATCCGTGCGTATCATAGAACTCATCCTGACCGACCTGGTTGCTCAAATGAGGGTTCGGTGACCCTCCTCAAGGGGGGGGGTACTGTTGTGAATGGGTTTGAGATGAGTTCTGAGCAGAGGCTCCCTCTGGTGGTTACAAGCGGGTACTAGTGAGGATTGGGAATCAGGTGTTACTGATTGGTCTTATTTAAGGGAATCATTTTCCCATCAGGGTTGCCGGTGATCAATTGTTCTGGTCTGAATCCTTCTTTCCAGTTTCCCTTGTAGCCTGCTGTGTCGTGTCTGCATCTCCTGCTATCAGATAAGACAATTTCTTATTTTGTGTTTTTGCTATATTTTTGCATTTTGTCCTGCACTTCTGTGGGGGCCTTCTGGGTCCCCTCCGGGGGCTTTTGCCCTCTCAGTTTGTCCAGCCACTGTGTTTTGTACTTTTGCTTTTTGCAGTTTTTTCAGTGGCTGCTGTTTTTGTTACACCAGAGAACTAATTTAGGTGGTAGAGGTCGTGTGATCTCAGGTGATTTTGAAATTAGTAGTTGGTGTTTTTCAGGGTTTTCTGGGATTGCAGTAAGTACCCTTCCTGTCCTTTTCTATTTAGATAGTTTGGGCCCCAGCGTTTGCTCATACTATTTTCTTTCTGTGTCAGTATTTCCTCTTGTCTAACCGCCATTACATGTTTGGGGGCTTTCTATTATCTTTGGGGTTCTGCTCCGGGGCAGATAGCTTTCCTATTTCTATCTTTAGGTGTAGTTAGTTTCTCAGGCTGTGACGAGGCGTCTAGGACCATCGTAGGAACGCTCCACGGCTGCCTCTAGTTGTGGTGGTTAGTCAGGGTACTGCAATCTCATAGATTCAACTGCTCTGGTGTATTCCTTTTTTACCTGCACTCCTCAGCTACCGAACATAGACATTTCAAGTTTGATGTAAAGATGATTTTGTCTTAGACGTTCCAAGACCATTCTCACATGTCCATGATGTTCCTCTGTGAGTTAGAAAAAATTAGAATATCATCCAAATAAATTCCCACGAATGTATCTAGAGATCCCTGAAGATGTCATTCACCAAGTGTTGGAAAGTGGCTGGGGCGGTACTCAGACCAAAAGGCATAACTAGATATTCAAAGTGTCCATAGCGTGACCTGAATGCAGTCTTCCATTCATCCCCAGGTCTAATACGGACTAAGTTATAGGCCCCACGAAGATCTAGTTTAGAGAAAATTTTGGCATGTCGCACTCTCTCCAATAACTCAGGGATTAAAGGCAATGGATAACGGTTTCTAATAGTAACCTTATTGAGTTCCCTATAGTCTACGCATGGTCTCAGAGATCCATCTTTCTTCTTTACAAAGAAGATGGGTGCACCTGCAGGAGATGAAGAGGGGCGTATGAAGCCCTTGGCTAGATTTTCGTCTATGTAATCCTTTAAAGCCTTTAGCTCGGGCCCCGCCAGGGGGTAGATCTTACCAAAAGGTATCTCTGCTCCAGGCAATAATTCAATTGGACAATCATATGGACGGTGAGGAGGAAGCTGGTCAGCGTTCTTCTTGTCACATAAATCCACATAGTCCTGGTATACAGCTGGTAGTTCAGGGACTGACATGGTTCCTTTAGGAACAGAGCAAGCTGAAACTTTTGGACTCATCTGTTTCTCTGGAAAGTGTAATTCCTTGGTCTCCCAGTTAATGGTAGGATTCTGAGCCTGCAGCCATGGTAGCCCTAGAATAATGGGAAAGTGGGGAGAAGAGATAAGCATAAAGGACAGTTTCTCTTGATGATCTTTACCCATAAGAACCCTCAAAGGCTCTGTTTCCTGATCCACTGGTCCAGAGGTCAGCAGGGAGCCATCCACAGTTTCCATCTGTACTGGAGTAGCCTTCTTCACTGAACGTATCCCCTGTTTCAGAGCAAAGGAGACATCCATAAAATTTCCACTTGCCCCTGAGTCGATCATAGCAGAGCTAGACACCCAAGCTGAGTCAACCCAGAGTTTGATGGAAAGAAAGCAATGAGAATTGTTTTTCTTACAACTCAGCTGGGACACCGCTGAGGAAACTTGAAAAATGGCAGCGTTTACACAGTCAACGTCCTCAGAGGTAACGGAGTTTAAGTCCGAGAAATCAAGATCTGTTGCTGCAGATCTCTCTGGAGCCTGAGGCTCGGACCTGACAGATCCCCTCTCGCAACACTCACAATGAATGAGTGCTGCAGTAGTCTTACGAGAACGGCTGGGGCAGTTTATAATGAAGTGCCCTGACTTACCACAATAGAAACATAGATTTTCCTTAAAACGATGTTCCTTGCGTGCATCACTAACCCGTCGTTGTAAAGAGTCTACCTGCATGGGTTCAGGTTCAGGTTCCCGTGTAATCCTACTCAAAGGTTCCTTAGCTGGAGAGGAAGGTAGGAAAAGGTTAGTGCGATTGCTTTCGAACCATCTCTCTTGCCTGCGTTCAGTCAGACGAGTATCAATACGGATGCAGTAGTTAATAAAGTCACTAACGCAGTGGGAGGGTCGGCACGAGCAAGTTCATCCTTAATCAGTGGAGATAACCCCTTTCGAAAAATAGATTTTTTGGCGGAACTGTCCCAGGTGGTATCAAGGGCCCATCTCCTGAAATCCAAGGCATATTCAGCTACCGAGTGCTTACCTTGGCGCAAAGCTAACATGGCTGCTTCAGCTGTTGCACCTCGATTGGGGTCATCAAACACCTGCCCCATGGCTGAAATAAAAGCATCAAGGTGATTCAAACAATCATCCTCAGTCTCAATCAGAGGGTTTGCCCACATCAAAGCCTTGTTGGTAAGCAACATAATTATAGTAAGCACCTTAGATCGTTCAGTGGGAAATTGTGAAGCATGTGCAGAAAAAAAAAGATTGCATTGATTAATAAATCCCCTGAATTTCTCACGTTCACCGCCAAAACGAAAAGGGGGCAACTTGGGAATCCCAGAACTCGGGGCTACGGCAGGAGCCTGGACTCGCTCTTCTAGAACCTCAATCCTGGCTCGCAAATCCTGGGCAGTCTGTCCAAACACTTGCAAATTGTGATTAGTGAGGTCCTGTAGGCTTGAAAAACGGGTCTTTATATTCTGCAAATCTGCAAGGATATTATCAGTCACTCCCCAAAGTTCCTTTATGCGGGCCTCCATTTTCCAGATCTTTTAAGACAGGATACTGGAAGAAGAGGAGAGGAGAAAAAAAAAAAACAATAGTGTTTACCTGTGGTAACACTGCAGAGAGAAAAAAAATTAAGGGAACTGCTCACCTGGAATGGTTGTGAGAAGTCACAACCACTATCATCACAGAAAGTTCACCCGACATTGATATCCACATTACAGGACACAAAGAGAAGAGAAAAAAAAAAATTGTTACTGTGGTAACACTGCAAAAAAAACATAAGGATCTCACGTGGTTGGAATACAAGTATCACAGAAAGTACAACCGGACATCCGATATCCACAGTTACAGCAGACACAGCCTTTCCAGACCCAGCAGAACTAACGTTTTGGCTTCAGAATCTTGTAATGTATGTAGTACAGTTCATATAGCGTCTTGTGCTTGGGTGCGATGAAAATACATGAGACACAGGTTTGATATAGAAAGTCTTGTATTACTTCATACAAGTTGGCAAAAATAGTCACACAGTTTGCAGACACAGAAGCAGGAGACACAGCAGGCCAGAGTAATCTAAGCTCAGCAATCACTCTCCACAACAGGTTCAGGATCTTCTTCTCTGTTACCATAAGTCCATGCAAATGTGGGTCTTTCAAAGAGCAGGGTTCAGAGTCCACAAGTGCTTCAGAGTTCCTCAGTAGGAATAGCTGGAGTACAAGGTCCAAGGCTTTAGGAGTCAGCTCACAGGTTCACTGCAGGCTAGATTCTGAAGCACTGATTGCTCAGCTGTGGCTGCTTAAGAAGCAAAAGGAGAGAATCAGGGCGGGAACATGCAAGCTGGAAACTCCATTTTGACTGAGGGCAAGATAGCTGCAGCAAGACAGAAAGTAAAATGGCTGACGAACAAACTGAGTTTCAGGAACATGTACACAGAACCTTACAGCGGGTCTCCTAGACTTGGAATGCCCATACACTAAGTGTATGGGCTGGCAAACATTTTCCCCTGAGGAGTACACCTCAACCTTTTCCATAACAAGTATTTAACGCCCAGCATAACCACACACCCTTGTTAGGATTTTGACAATGGCTTTAGCAGCACCAGGGGTGAACCTAGCCTCTCTGCTGCCTGAGGTGAACTGCAAAACGGCGCTCCCCCATTGTAAAATCAGTACAAAGCTCCGCCCCCTTCTGAAAGCGCGGTGAATCCGGATGTGCTCATTGAACACATCCGGAATCACCGCAGCGCTACACAGGCCTGTGTATTTCCCTTGTCGGGAGATCATGTTTTCAAGTCCCATATAGCTTGCAATTTGTTACCATCTTTTCAGTTAGCCATTAAACCACTGAGGACTCTCAAGTCTAAATATTTTTCAAGTCCCATATAGTAACTTAACCCCTTAATGTCCAATGACGTGCACAGTCCGTCATGGCAAGGTGTCAGTTCCGGCACCAGGACGGACTGTGCACGTCATCCCTTTGATCTACCACTGCGTGTAAACACACGCAGACAGCTCACAGACAGCTGACAGGCACGGCAAGCGGTGCAGGGACCTTTGCCGTCGGTCCCCGCACCTACAGCGCTGTGCTTGGTCAGTCAATCTGACTGACAAAACACAGCAGCGATCGCGCAGGAGAAGCTGAAATTTCAGCTTCTCCAGCGCGATCAGTGCAGGAGCCGGCGCTGCAGTGGCCAGGCTTCCTGCACTGACAGCCAGGAGCGGAGCCTCCACCGCCCCTGGCTGTTAACCCCCTGACTACTGCGATCGAGCGCGATCGCAGCGCTCAGGTGGGAGGCAGAGGGTCGGAGCTCCCTCTGCCTCAGATCGGCGCCCTGCAATGTATTTGCAGGGCCCGATCTCTGCCTTGATGACCCGGGGGTTGTCATGACAACCTCCGGGTCATCTAGCTACGGAAAGCTGCTGTGATCATGCTCACAGCAGCTTTCATCATAGGTACAATGCATTGCAATGTTGGAGCATTGCAATGCATTGTAACTGCAATAAATAGTAAAAAAAGTGAAAGTCCCATAACGGGACAAGTTAAAAAAAATCATTTTTTTCAAAAAATTGTAAAAAAAATATTAAAAAATAATTTAAAAAAATTCCCCTAAAAAATACACATTTTTATGTCATAAAAAAAATAAAAAACAAAAAAAAATACACATGTGTGTGGCCCAGCTGCGCGTGGCACACATGTCTCCTGGAAAATGCACAGGAAAGGTAATTGTAAAGCCTGATATTCATTCACATCACACATTTCCCAACACTGCCGCCAGAGGGCAACTTAGATTATTTAAGTAGTGTGACGTAGCAGTCAGAGTTCAGTCAAGCCTAGGGAGGCTCAGGAGTGAGTCATCCCATCCATCTTGAGTGAGATTCGTCGTTCTAGTCTTGGAGGGAGAGGAGATAAGACTGAGATCTGAAGGAGCTCCTGTAGCTCACCTCATACAGAAGTGGAGGCTAGTACGAGTGGACAAGAGAAGCACTCTAGCCTAGTCAGAGCTGCAACTGAAGCAAGTGAAACAGTTAATCAGAATAAGCTGTCTGTGTTCTCTAGAAAGTGGGAAGTGACTCTTGGAGCTACAGCGTGTATACAGTCTGATGGAACGTCCTGTGAGCTGCTCTGGACAGGGTCTGGAAGGAAAGAAGGAAAGGAACCACTGCAGTTATAACAACGAGGCAACTGAGAACAGGTCAGTGAGCTCTGGAAGGAAAGCTTACGACTACAACCACTGCTACCTGTGCTTATGTTAAGGGCAAGAGCAGGGCGACAGGCGAGTGGTAAAAGAAGGACAAGTGACTTAGGTGACAGATCACCTTCACTAAATTGACCGGACACCGGGGTCCGAAGCATTGCTAGTACTTCACGGCTAGTGATAGAAATCCGGAGGCCTTGCTGGACTTCAAGTCACAGAAGGTAGCCCCAAGTGCTGATACGTAACTGGAGTCAGGGAGAACAGGAGTCTGGCCTGATCAGCCACGTAGGCTTAGTTCTATCCAACAAGAAGACTTCCACCACAATGTTGGCCGGGCGTAGCTGCTACAGAAGTAGTTAATCTTGACTTTATGCAAGTTAGGACTCACATACACATTAAGGAGAAAGGAGGCCTTAAACCTGCTCAGCAATTCCCTGAATGTGCATTCTCCAACCTGACCAGCTTCCCGGGACATACCTGCAACATCTACAAGTAAAGGTATGGAAAGAGACTGCATTGTGTGTGACTGACTTCTTATCCGCACCCTGCATCACCATAGACTTTGAGGGACCAGTCCCACCTGTGGGGGACTTAACATCTAGCTGCCATAACATCCCCTCAGAGATCTACCCTGCAGCGCTGGTCAATCAGATTAGAAACCACAGGTGGCGTCACGAACAACTATTACTACAATCCCCTGTAAATATCCCCCATTGTATGAGCGCCCAGGGCCACGGACCGAGCTCTGCTGCCAGTGACATCCCCCATAGACTTCCATGGGCTCGGTGCCGAGTACCTCATAGCCCTGGTACCCACACCGCTCGGTGTGTGCGACTCATCTTTGGCGTCACGAACAGGATCCGAAGCTTACTAAATGTGAGTCCTGTGTGCCTATTTGGATTGTTTTGTGCACAAAGACTGTGAGCAGTTTTTGTGACTTTTGGCGCCATTTTCCGCCATTTTGCCGCCATATTCGCGCCCTGAGGCGCTGGTGAAGAAGGTGGGCGTGCATTCGTGGGCGTGCACCCCCTGTGGCGCGAAAACTATGGGCGCCTTATTAAAATGCTATTACAATGTGAGAGCCTGCCCCACTGCTAAGGAGATCCGCCTCCTCTTCATTTTCTATGCAAAGAAGAGGAAGCGCAAATCCCGCCTCCACGGAAGAGACCAGATTGTTCCAGATGGAAAGCACAGTCTGGCCTGGAGAGAGATGGCGGAAGGGCAGGAGGTGCTGTGTGGAGGAGCGGCGGCGCGCAGGCCCCGTTCCCCAGAAGAGCTACCGCCTGTGCCGGAGCCGTCCCCAGTACGGAACCTTTAACAAATCATGATGGAATTAAAGGAGGAGAATGTGGTGCTCAGAAAACTGATCCAGCGCCATGCCGACATGGAAGAAACGGAGAGACGCTGGCGTGCCCAGAAACAGCGGCTGCTGTGGGACGCAGTGCTCTCTCCTAAAGGAACAACGCCATTACCTGAGCTCCCTGTGTCGCCGCTGCAAAAGGCTGAAGGAGAACCGGAGGCCGGCCCAGAAAAAGCTGTGCCTGACCCCACCGATGGAGCGGCGGGAGAGAAGGAGGCTGAGGAGGCCCTACCCAGACCGGAGTGCCAGCCAGGCCAGGAGGCCGCAGCGGAATGCAGTCCCCGGTAGGGACACCGGAGGGATCCCAACCGTCTCTGCCAGAGATCGACTGGGACGTGATGGAGTATCTGGATGACGTGACCTATGACATCCAAACTGATAATGCATGGCAATGCCGTGAGCAGGAGAAGCGACGCCAGCAAGAGGAGAGAAAGACGCAGCGGGACCGTCAGCGACGCCATGAAGAGTTCCTCGCCGACAAGGAGAATGTCCGGAGGGACAAAGGTACGCTGAGGGGAACCGCGGCGCCAGGGGTGCGTGAGTGATTTTAAGATTTGCCAAGGCTGGGGATTCATCCACGAACCGGGCTTGTATCAAGGGGTATTTGTTAGCCGCCGAGATGTGGAGTCTCACTTACCCATCGGGCACCCGGGGAGAGATCTTGTAAACGGGGACATTGTCAGCTACACGCGGCACTGGGGACTTAAAGGGTGGTACGCCTTAAACGTCACCCGTGTTAGCGACCCGTCCAGAAGCTGATGAAGTAAATCGTGCTGCAGTATTGCAAGCCTCAGCAGCGTCATCTTTGGCGTCAGCACCTGGCCGTGCACCAGCATCGCAACCTGCGTTCTCCTCTGTACCCACATCTCACTCTGCATCACAATCAGTGACCCACTCTGAAATACAACCGGCATTGTATACTGCGACCTATTCTGCATCGTATACTAAGACCTACTCTGCATTGTATACTGCGGCTACTACAGCAACGCAACCGGATGGTGCGTCTTCAGTTGGATCGCAGCACAAGCCTGCATCTTTAATGGAAAATTTATACTTGCATGAGACACCCGTTGCGCCCTAGTGGTTCGCACAAGGACTATGTTTACGCAAACGATTTGTTTGTCATGCGCTCAAAAGAACACCGCGTCGTTCCAGCCCCAAGAGTGGAAGACGTTATTGAAGTTTGTAAAGAAGAAAATCAGTAGGACCCAGACAGGGTTTACTGCCACTGTAAAAAGTTTGAAGAAGATGAAAAAGAGTTTGCACTTTATTAATATTATGAAAATGTTTACATAATTTGCTATAAGTAATTTAAATAGAATACCCCAGTTGGGTAAAGTGAGTTGATTGAAATGTGATTTTACTTGAAATGTGTTTTCTCATGCAAAGGACTGCGTGGCTGTTGACTGTGCCAGCCCAAAAACTTTCATTGTAAATAGTTCGCACTTCGGTGCCTCATCTTGGTTTTACACAAAGCCTTTACTACCTCTGAAGAAAAACCCGTATGGTGTGGCCTAGAGTGAGGTCTGCAGCTCAGAAGTCCTGCAGCCCACCCAGGACCCACGTGGGAGGTTTTTGGTGCGGGTCCTCCACAAGAATCTTGTCTTATACTGTATATATTTATTGAAAAGTATTTTTGATATTTTTCTAATGTCCATTGTACAAAATGTAACGTTAAAGAGTCCTTACCTCCTGCAAGGGATGAGTTTAAAATGTTGATGTTATATGCAAAACAAAAATGTTTTTCTTTTCTATTTCAGCCCGGGAGTGCTGAGTTTAACTAGGGGGGGATGTGTGGCCCAGCTGCGCGTGGCACACATGTCTCCTGGAAAATGCACAGGAAAGGTAATTGTAAAGCCTGATATTCATTCACATCACACATTTCCCAACACTGCCACCAGAGGGCAACTTAGATTATTTAAGTAGTGTGACGTAGCAGTCAGAGTTCAGTCAAGCCTAGGGAGGCTCAGGAGTGAGTCATCCCATCCATCTTGAGTGAGATTCGTCATTCTAGTCTTGGAGGGAGAGGAGATAAGACTGAGATCTGAAGGAGCTCCTGTAGCTCACCTCATACAGAAGTGGAGGCTAGTACGAGTGGACAAGAGAAGCACTCTAGCCTAGTCAGAGCTGCAACTGAAGCAAGTGAAACAGTTACCTCAGAATAAGCTGTCTGTGTTCTCTAGAAAGTGGGAAGTGACTCTCGGAGCTACAGCGTGTATACAGTCTGACGGAACGTCCTGTGAGCTGCTCTGGACAGGGTCTGGAAGGAAAGAAGGAAAGGAACCACTGCAGTTATAACAACGAGGAAACTGAGAACAGGTCAGTGAGCTCTGGAAGGAAAGCTTACGACTACAACCACTGCTACCTGTGCTTATGTTAAGGGCAAGAGCAGGGCGACAGGCGAGTGGTAAAAGAAGGACAAGTGACTTAGGTGACAGATCACCTTCACTAAATTGACCGGACACCGGGTCCGAAGCATTGCTAGTACTTCACGGCTAGTGATAGAAATCCGGAGGCCTTGCTGGACTTCAAGTCACAGAAGGTAGCCCCAAGTGCTGATACGTAACTGGAGTCAGGGAGAACAGGAGTCTGGCCTGATCAGCCACGTAGGCTTAGTTCTATCCAACAAGAAGACTTCCACCACAATGTTGGCCGGGTGTAGCTGCTACAGAAGGAGTTAAACTTGACTTTATGCAAGTTAGGACTCACTTACACATTAAGGAGAAAGGAGGCCTTAAACCTGCTCAGCAGTTCCCTGAATGTGCATTCTCCAACCTGACCAGCTTCCCGGGACATACCTGCAACATCTACAAGTACAGGTATGGAAAGAGACTGCATTGTGTGTGACTGACTTCTTATCCGCACCCTGCATCACCATAGACTTTGAGGGACCAGTCCCACCTATGGGGGACTTAACATCTAGCTGCCGTAACATCCCCTCAGAGATCTACCCTGCAGCGCTGGTCAATCAGATCAGAAACCACAGGTGGCGTCACGAACAACTATTACTACAATCCCCTGTAAATATCCCCCATTGTATGAGCGCCCAGGGCCACGGACCGAGCTCTGCTGCCAGTGACATCCCCCATACAGGGCCGGATTAAGAACATGATGGGCCTGGAGCTGAAGGGGCGGGCAAGGGGCGGAGCAAGGGGCGGGGCCAAACACGGCAATTCACAAAGGCCAAAAATGTAACGTAAAAAGATATAAACAAAGTAAATATATGATACATGCCTAATATAAATACAGTGGATATAGAAAGTGTGTTATGGTTATCACGCTGATAGTAACTTATGAGGCAAATAAACGGTTATTCACTGAACGCTAAACTGTGAAATCTCAAGACTAGCAAGGCATTCAGGGGAAAAATATGCTGCCCAGTGTTGGGAAGCTTGGTCTCAGTCGCAAGATGAGGGTCCAACAGGATGACTCAAAACACACAGCCAAAACACCCAAGAACGGATAAGAGTAAAACATTGGCCTATCCTGAAGTGATTTGGGGGCACCTGGGCATAACAGGGACTTCAGACCCTGCAAACACCCAGATAAGTGAAGCAATTAAACCATGTCAGTCAAGGCGCAAGGCAAGTTCTGTGTCTGTATGTATGTGTGTGGCCCAGCTATGTAAGGCACACATAAAATCCAGGAGAATGCACAGGAAGGTAACTGTAAAAGCTTGTTATCCATGCACTTCACTCACCCTTTCAGACACACCCACCAGGGGTATAGGAGGTAGTGACACGTAGCAGAGCTCAGTCTGTTTCCTGTCTGAGAAGAGCTCAAGGCAGATAGTTTTCTGTCTGAGGACAGTGCAGTTCAGTCTCAGTCCAGTCTGGACTTGGAGGATACTGAGAGCTAGTCAGTGAGCTCTAGAAGAAAGCTGACATTACCATCGAAGCTACAAGTGCTTATTCTAAGAGCGAGAGCAGGGCGAAGGGCATAGTGGAGAAGACAGATAGAAAAGTGCTTCAGGTATTGGATTGCCTGCACTAAATCACCGGACACCGGAGTCCGAAGCGTTGCTAGTGTTTCAAGCATAGTAACAAGATAACCGGAGGCATCTGGACTACAGGTCGCAGAGAGCAGCCCTAAGTGTCGATACGTAATCGGAGTCAGGAGGAACAAGGACTTTTAGCAGGGCCCTGCATAGAAGGACTCTGTTCTCACCACTCAGAAGGCTCCATCACAATGTTGGCCGGGCATTACAGCTATAGAGAAAGCTGGAGAGTTCAGAGTTAACTTCGCTTCAGGCAAGTTGGGCTCACATACATATAGAAGTTAAGGAGGCCTCTAACCTGCTCAGCGGCTACCCGAGTGTGCATTCTCCACCCGACCAGCTCCCCGGGATCTTGCTGAAACACCTTCAAGTAAAAGGTATGAAAAGAAGCTATTTCGTGTGTGACTGAATTATTACCTACACCCTGCATCATCACCATAGACTTCCAGGGACCAGTCTCACCTGTGGGAGACCTACCACCCAGCTGCCCCCATAACATCCCTGTGAAGATCATTATAGCAGCGCTGGTCCAATTAACCAGATACTACAGGTGGCGTCACGAACTACCTATCCTAATAATCCCCTGTAAATATCCCCCATCGCTTGACTGCCAGGGCCACGGACCGAGTCCCGCTGCCAGTGACAACTCCCATAGAAATCATTGGGCTCGGCTCGAGTACCCCATAGCCCTGGTAACCACTTCAGTGTGGTGCGAGTCATATGTCAGCAGCCCATCTATAACATTAGTACGTACCTGCCTATATACCAGTATCACAGCCATATATACCAGTACTGTGTGTGTATATATGTGTGGCCCAGCTATGTCAGGCACACATAATCCAGGAGAATGCACAGGAAGGTAACCGCAACGCTTGATATTCATTCACTCACACTTCTCAGCATTGCCACTAGAGGCATATCAGACTATTTAGTAGTGTGACGTAGCAAAGTCAGTCAGTCAGTGATTCTGTGTAGGAGGGAGAGGAGTTCAGTCTGTTTCCTGTCTGAGTACAGGGTAGTTCAGTCTCAGTCCAGTCTGGACTTGGAGGATACTGAGAGCTAGTCAGTGAGCTCTAGAAGAAAGCTGACATTACCATCGAAGCCACAAGTGCTTATGCTAAGAGCGAGAGCAGGGCGAAGGGCATAGTGGAGAAGACAGATAGAAAAGTGCTTCAGGTATTGGATTGCCTGCACTAAATCACCGGACACCGGAGTCCGAAGCGTTGCTAGTGTTTCAAGCATAGTAACAAGATAACCGGAGGCATCTGGACTACAGGTCGCAGAGAGCAGCCCTAAGTGTCGATACGTAATCGGAGTCAGGAGGAACAAGGACTTTTAGCAGGGCCCTGCATAGAAGGACTCTGTTCTCACCACTCAGAAGGCTCCATCACAATGTTGGCCGGGCATTATAGCTATAGAGAAAGCTGGAGAGTTCAGAGTTAACTTCGCTTCAGGCAAGTTGGGCTCACATACATATAGAAGTTAAGGAGGCCTCTAACCTGCTCAGCGGCTACCCGAGTGTGCATTCTCCACCACGACCAGCTCCCCGGGATCTTCCTGAAACACCTTCAAGTAAAAGGTATGAAAAGAAGCTATTTCGTGTGTGACTGAATTATTACCTACACCCTGCATCATCACCATAGACTTCCAGGGACCAGTCTCACCTGTGGGAGACCTACCACCCAGCTGCCCCCATAACATCCCTGTGAAGATCATTATAGCAGCGCTGGTCCAATTAACCAGATACTACAGGTGGCGTCACGAACTACCTATCCTAATAATCCCTGTAAATATCCCCCATCGCTTGACTGCCAGGGCCACGGACCGAGTCCCGCTGCCAGTGACAACTCCCATAGAAATCATTGGGCTCGGCTCCGAGTACCCCATAGCCCTGGTAACCACTTCAGTGTGGTGCGAGTCATATGTCAGCAGCCCATCTATAACATTAGTACGTACCTGCCTATATACCAGTATCACAGCCATATATACCAGTACTGTGTGTGTATATATGTGTGGCCCAGCTATGTCAGGCACACATAATCCAGGAGAATGCACAGGAAGGTAACCGCAACGCTTGATATTCATTCACTCACACTTCTCAGCATTGCCACTAGAGGCATATCAGACTATTTAGTAGTGTGACGTAGCAAAGTCAGTCAGTCAGTGATTCTGTGTAGGAGGGAGAGGAGTTCAGTCTGTTTCCTGTCTGAGTACAGGGTAGTTCAGTCTCAGTCCAGTCTGGACTTGGAGGATACTGAGAGCTAGTCAGTGAGCTCTAGAAGAAAGCTGACATTACCATCGAAGCCACAAGTGCTTATGCTAAGAGCGAGAGCAGGGCGAAGGGCATAGTGGAGAAGACAGAGAGAGAAGTGCTTCAGGTATTGGATTGCCTGCACTAAATCACCGGACACCGGAGTCCGAAGCGTTGCTAGTGTTTCAAGCATAGTAACAAGATAACCGGAGGCATCTGGACTACAGGTCGCAGAGAGCAGCCCTAAGTGTCGATACGTAATCGGAGTCAGGAGGAACAAGGACTTTTAGCAGGGCCCTGCATAGAAGGACTCTGTTCTCACCACTCAGAAGGCTCCACCACAATATTGGCCGGGCTTGTCAGCTATTGAGAAAGCTGGAGATTGCAGAGTTAACTTCACTTCACGCAAGTTAGGACTCACATACATTTGAAGTTAAGGAGGCCTCTAACCTGCTCAGCGGTTACCTGAATGTGCATTCTCCACCCCGACCAGCTCCCCGGGATCTTCTTGAACCATCTACCAGTAAAAGGTATGAAAAGAAGCTGCATTGTGTGTGACTGAATTATTATCTACCCCCTGCTTCATCACCATAGACTTCCAGGGACCAGTCTCACCTGTGGGAGACCTACCACCCAGCTGCCCCCATAACATCCCCTGTGAAGATCATTATAGCAGCGCTGGTCCAATTAACCAGATACCACAGGTGGCGTCACGAACTACCTACCTAATAATCCCCTGTAAATATTCCCCATCGCTTGACTGCCAGGGCCACGGACCGAGTCCCGCTGCCAGTGACAACTCCCATAGAAATCATTGGGCTCGGCTCCAAGTACCCCTTAGCCCTGGTAACCACTTCAGTGTGGTGCGAGTCATATATGTCAGCAGCACATCTATGTATAACATTAGTACCTGCTTATATACCAGTACCACAGCTATACATAGCAGTAACATGTCTGTATATATGTCAGCAGCACAAGATGTATTATAACATTAGTACCTGCTCCACAGGAACACACAACTCACACCTCAGTCTGACCTCCTCCTATAGCAGTTTTTCTCAACCTTCTCAGCCTCAGGGCACCCTGGGAAAAAATTAAAGTCCGGCCGATCAGACAAGAATTTGGACAGTCTAAACGGCCCTTAATACTGCCACACATAGCCCCCTTATAGTGCCACACACAGCCCCCTTAATACTGCCACACATAGCCATCTCAATAATACTGCCATACATAGCCACATTAGTAATATTGCGTCAGAGAGGCCCCATACACAGATAAATGGCAACATTGAGAGGCCCATTCTAGTATATGGTGCAGCATTGAATGTCCCATAGTAATATAGGGCAACATTGAGAGGCCCATTCTAGTATATAGCGCAGCATTGAATGTCCCATAGTAATATAGGGCAGCATTGAGAGGCCCATTCTAGTATATAGCGCAGCATTGAATGTCCCATAGTAATATAGGGCAGCATTGAGAGGCCCATTCTAGTATATAGCGCAGCATTGAATGGCCCATAGTATATATAGCGCAGCATTGAATGGCCCATAGTATATATAGGGCAGCATTGAGAGGGCCATTCTAGTATATAGCGCAGCATTGAATGGCCCATAGTATATATAGCGCAGCATTGAATGGCCCATAGTATATATAGGGCAGCATTGAGAGGGCCATTCAATGCTGCGCTATATACTAGAATGGACCTCTCAATGCTGCCCTATATTACTATGGGCCATTCAATGCTACGCTATATACTATAATCTGCCTCTCAGAGGCCCATTATAGTATATACCGTAGCGTAGCATTGAATGGGGGCCATAGTATATAGGACAGCATTGAGAGGCAGAGGCCCATAATATAGCGCAGTCTCTATATTGTAATGCACTCCCCATAGGCAGTCTTATTTATAATGCACCCCATAGGCAGTCTTATTTATAATGCACCCCATAGGCAGTCTTATTTATAATGCACCCCATAGGCAGTCTTATTTATAATGCACCCCATAGGCAGCCTTACTTATAATGCACCCCATAGGCAGCCTTACTTATAATGCACCCCCATATCCAGCTGTACTTACGTACTTATAATGCACTCCCCCATATGCAGCCGTACTTATAATGCACCACATATCCAGCCGTACTTATAATGCACCCCCATATCCAGCTGTACTTACGTACTTATAATGCACTCCCCCATATCCAGCCGTACTTATAATGCACCCCATATCCAGCCGTATTTATAATGCACCCCCATATCCAGCCGTACTTATAATGCACCCCCATATCCAGCCGTACTTATAATGCACCCCATAGGCAGCCTTACTTATAATGCACCCCCATATCCAGCCGTACTTATAATTCACCCCATATGCAGCCTTACTTATAATGCACCCCCATATCCAGCCGTACTTATAATGCACCCCCATATCCAGCCGTACTTATAATGCACCCCATAGGCAGCCTTACTTATAATGCACCCCCAGATCCAGCCGTACTTATAATGCACCCCATATGCAGCCTTACTTATAATGCACCCCATAGGCAGCCTCTGTACTATAATGTACCCCCTTTACAAAAATAATAAATTCTGTACTCACCTCTCTTGCTCCCGGCTCCTGCGCTGCTCACTGCTCTCCCTCTCAGCGTCTGACTGCCCTCGCCGGGCAGTGACGTCATCGCGCCCGCTGTCAGACGCTGAGAGGGGGATTATGGGAGAGAAGGAGCGCTCGCTCCTTCTCTCTCAATGCAGTCAGCTGTATTGGCTGGATGCCGATACAGCTGACCCTGCGATGACGGGCGGGGGGCCCACTGCTGGCACCGGGCCCCCCACCGCCTGCTCAGGGGCCCCATAGCGGCCGGGCGGCAGAGCAGGGAGATTGATTCTCCCTGCCATGCCGCAGAAAGTAACACCGCCCCCTCTGCCCCCCCAGTAGCTACGCTACTGGGCCTATCTCTAACAAGGGGCCTGGAGCTGCAGCTCCATCAGCCCCTACGTTAATCCGGCCCTGCCCCCATAGACTTCCATGGGCTCGGTGGCGAGTACCCCATAGCCCTGGTACCCACACCGCTCGGTGTGTGCGACTCACATGTTTGGTATCGCCACGTCCGTAAAAATCCCATCTATAAAAGCGTAACCCTAGTTAACCCCTTCAGTGAAAGCCGTAAAAAAAAACACAAAAAAAGTAGTATATTATACTTTTTCCAAGCGGTATCATCATACCGCTTGGGAAAAGTGCAATAACACGCGATCAAAAAGTCAGATATAAATAATCATGGTACCGCTGAAAACGTCATCTTGTCCCGCAAAAAACAAGCTGCTATACAGCATCATCAGCCAAAAAATAAAAAAGTTATACCTCGCGGAATAAACTGATGGAAAAATAATTATTATTTATATAAATTTTTTATTGTGTAAAAAACGCCAAAACATAAAAAAATATATAAATGAGGTATCGCTGTAATCGTAGTGACCCGAAGAATAAAGCTGCTTTATCAATTTTACCACACACGGAACGGAGGGAAAAAAAAAAAAAAAAACAATTCCTGAATTGCTGGTTTTTGTTCATTCTGCTTCCACAAAAATCGGAATAAGAAGCGATCAAAAAACGTTATGTGCCCGAATATGGTACCAATAAAAATGTCAGCTCGTCCCGCAAAAAATAAGCCCACAGATAACTCTGTCGGCCGAAATATGGAAAAATTATAGCTCTCAAAATACAGCGATGCAAAAATTTCTTACAAAAAAATATTCCAAAAAAAAGCATCTTTTAGTGTGTGACAGAAGCTAAACATGAAAAAAGGGTATAAATCTGGTATCGCTGTAATCGCACCGATCCGAGGAATAAAGTCGCCTAATCACTAATACCGCACGAGGAACGGCGCAAAAAAACAACCAATTCTTCACCTTTTGTGGATTTGTTCATTGTGCCTCCCAAAGATCGCAGTAAGGCGATCACAGTGGTTCCCCCCCACATATGGGATATCAGCGTACTCAGGACAAAATGCACATCAACTTTTGGGGCCCTATTTCTCCTGTTACCCTTATAAAAATAAAAATTTGGGGGCAAAAAGGTCATTTTTGTGGAAAAAATATGATTTTTTTATTTTCACGGCTCTACGTTATAAACTTCTGTGAAGCCCTTGGGGGTTCAAAGTGCTGACCACACATCTAGATAAGTTCCTTGGGGGGTCTAGTTTGCAAAATGGGGTCATTTGTGGGGGGTTTCTACTGTTTAGGCATATCAGGGGCTCTCCAAGCGCGACATGACACCCGCAGACCATTCCATCAAAGTCTGCATTTGAAAAAGGCGCTCCTTCCCTTTCGAGCTCTGCCATGCGTCAAAATAGTGGTTTACCCCCACATATGGGGTATCAGCGTACTCAGGACAAATTGCACAATAACTTTTGGGGTCCTGTTACCCTTTGGAAAATAACAATTGAGGGTGGAAAGATCATTTTTGTGGAAAAGATATGATTTTTTAATTTTACTGCTCTACATTATAACCTTCTGTGAAGCCCTTGGGGGTTCAAAACTCTCACCACACATCTAGATAAGTTCCTTGAGGGGTCTAGTTTCCAAAATGGGGTCACTTGTGGGGGGTTTCCACTGTTTAGGCACACAGGGACTCTCCAAATGCGACATGGCGTCCAATCTCAATTCCAGCCAAAAAAGTCAAATGGCGCTGCTTCCCTTCCAAGCTCTACCATGCGCCAAAATAGTGGTTTACCCCCACATATGGGGTATCAGCGTACTCAGGACAAATTGCACAATAACTTTTGGGGTCCTGTTACCCTTTGGAAAATAAAAATTGGGGGTGGAAAGATCATTTTTGTGGAAAAGATATGATTTTTTAATTTTACAGCTCTATGTTATAACCTTCTGTGAAGTCCTTGAGGGTTCAAAGCTCTCACCACACATCTAGATAAGTTCCTTGGGGGGTCTAGTTTCCAAAATTGGGTTACTTGTGGAGGGTTTCCACTGTTTAGGCACACAGGGGCTCTCCAAATACGACATGGTGTCCAATCTCAATTCCAGCCAAAAAAGTCAAATGGCGCTGCTTCCCTTCCGAGCTCTGCCATGGGCCCAAATAGTGGTTTACCCCCACATATGGGGTATCAGCATACTCAGGACTAATTGCACAATAACTTTTGGGGTCCTTTTATCCTTGGAAAATAAAAATTGGGATGAAAAGATCATTTTTGTGGAAAAAATATGATTTTTTAATTTTACGGCTCTACGTTATAACCTTCTGTGAAGCCCTTGGGGATTCAAATCTCTCACAACACATTTAGATAAGTTCCTTGGGGGGTCTAGTTTCCAAAATGGGGTCACTTGTGGGGGGTTTCCACTGTTTAGGCACACAGGGACTCTCCAAATGCGACATGGCGTCCAATCTCAATTCCAGCCAAAAAAGTCAAATGGTGCTGCTTCCCTTCCGAGCTCTGCCATGCGCCCAAATAGTGGTTTACCCCCACATATGGGGTATCAGCGTACTCAGGACTAATTGCACAATAACTTTTGGGGTCATTTTATCCTTTGGAAAATAAAAATTGGGATGAAAAGATCATTTTTGTGGAAAAAATATGATTTTTTAATATTACGGCTCTACGTTATAACCTTCTGTGAAGCCCTTGGGGTTCAAAGCTCTCACAACACATTTAGATAAGTTCCTTGGGGGGTCTAGTTTCAAAAATGGGGTCACTTGTGGGGTTTCCACTGTTTAGGCACACAGGGACTCTCCAAATGCGACATGGCGTCCAATCTCAATTCCAGCCAAAAAAGTCAAATGGAGCTGCTTCCCTTCCGAGCTCGGCCATGGGCCCAAATAGTGGTTTACCCCCACACATGGGGTATCGGTGTACTCAGGAGAAATTGTACAACAAATATTGTGGTTCATTTTCTACTGATACCCTTGACAAAATTTAAAAAAATTGTGTCGAAAGAAAAATTTGGAGAAAAAAAGTTAAATGTTCATTTTTTCCTTCCACATTGCTTCAATTCTTGTGAAGTACCTAAAGGGTTAATAAACTTCTTGAATGTGGCTTTGAACACGTTGAGGGTGCAGTTTTTAGAATAGTGTCACTTTTGGGTATTTTCTGTCATATTGACCCCTCAAATTCACTTCAAATGTGAGGTGGCCCCTAAAAAAAATGGTTTTGTAAATTTTGTTGGAAAAATGAGAAATTGCTGGTCAACTTTTAACACTTATAACTTCCTAACAAAAAAAAATTTTGGTTCCAAAATTGTGCTGATGTAAAGTAGACATGTGGGAAATGTTATTTATTAACTAATTTTTGTGACATATCTCTCTGATTTAATGGCATAAAAATTAAAAGTTTGAAAATTGCAAAATTTTCAAAATTTTTGCCATATTTCTGTTTTTTCATAAATAAATGCAAGTTATATTGAAGAAATTTTACCACTATCATGAAGGACAATATGTCACGAGAAAACATTCTCAGAATCGCCAAGATCTGTTGAAGCGTTCCAGAGTTATAACCTCATAAAGAGACAGTGGTCAGAATTGTAAAAATTGGCCTGGTCTTTAACCTACAAAATGGCTTGGTCGTTAAGGGGTTAAGTAGTTGCATTAATAACTAGTCACCGACCTAGCTTCTCCTAACTCTGGACATGAGGGGAGGGAGTCACAAGGATATCAAGGAAGCAGCACCGTGCGCACCAGCCAGCAGCAGGAGCATGGGCGTACCCGGGATCAAAACTAGGGGGGGGCAAGCCAATGTCACATCTTATACAGGTTACATCATATACACTGTACATTATACTGCATATAAGGTATGGAGCATTAGATCTGTTGTATATTGTATAATACAGCAGTGTATGCGACACTACGCTGTATATACCATATATTATACATGGCACACTCACCTCTATACAAAGAATAAGAGGCATTATAACCTGTATATGAAAAGTATAATACAGCAGTGTATATACACTCTATATACCGCACACGATGTGTATGACCCTGTATACACCATATACTACACTCTATATACCGCACACGATGTGTATGACCCTGCATACACCATATACTACACTCTTATTTTGAAGTAAAAAAAAAAAGAAACAGGAACAAATACAATACTTAAAATAAAGAACAAGTAAAGTTAAAAATCAACAAACTTACTGGTATTTCAATGGGAACTATGGGCCTGCTTTTGGTTAATGAGATGGTCAATGTTCGGTTCCATATTTGTCACAAGTGAAGCAATTTTTCTCTTTCTTGATATCATTATTTCCTAGGGATTCCAAATTGCTATTAGTAAAATACCAATATATATACAGCGCTACAAAAACAATATACCAGCAATAAAACTGCCCACACAGAGACATACAGCCTGCACTGCCCATCACTGCAGCCTTGCCAATCCATATAATTTCATCCTCATCAGTGCACATATTGGCGCAACTCCACTTTTAGCTCAGGCTCAGACTGGTGTGGTGCGAGAGTCCCTAATAGGCAGGTAAATGTCCCCAATAGCAGCATTGGTCCCAATAGGCAGTAATGTCCCCAATAGGCAGCATAGTCCAATAGCAGCATAGTCCCCAATAGGCAGCATGTCCTCATAGACGCATATGTCCTCATAGACAGCATATGTCCCCAATAGACAGCATAGTCCCCAATAGGCAGCATAGGTCCATAGGCAGCAGGTCCATAGCAGCATAGACCTCAATAGGCAGCATAGGCCTATAGCAGCATAGTCCAATAGGCAGCATAGGTCCCCAATACGCAGATAGGTCCAATAGGCAGCATAGGTCCCCAATATCAGCATAGGTCCCCAATACGCAGCATGGACCAATAGGCAGCATAGGTCCCCAATATGCGCATAGGTCCCCAATAGCAGCATGGACCCAATAGCAGCATAGGTCCTCAATAGGCAGCATAGGTCCCCAATAGGCAGCATAGGTCCCAATAGCAGCATAGGTCCTCATACGCATATAGGTCCCCAATACGCAGCATAGGTCCCAATAGCAGCAGTCCCATACGCAGCATAGGTCCCCAATACGCAGCATAGTCCTCAATAGGCAGCATAGGTCCCCAATACGCAGCATAGTCCCAATAGGCAGCATAGTCCCCAATATGCAGCATAGGTCCCCAATACGCAGCATGGGACCCCAATAGGCAGCATAGGTCCTCAATAGGCAGCATAGGTCCCCAATAGGCAGCATAGGTCCCCAATAGGCAGCATAGGTCCTCAATACGCAGTATAGGTCCCCAATACGCAGCATAGGTCCTCAATAGGCAGCATAGGTCCCCAATACGCAGCATAGGTCCCCAATACGCAGCATAGGTCCTCAATAGGCAGCATAGGTCCCCAATACGCAGCATAGGTCCCCAATACGCAGCATAATCCCCCAATAGGCAGCATAATCCCCCATAGCCAGCATAATACCCCATAGCCAGCATAATACCCCATAGCCAGCATAATCCCCCATAGCCAGCATAATCCCCAATAGTCAACATAATACCCCATAGCCAGCATAATCCCCCATAGCCAGCATAATCCCCCATAGCCAGCATAATCCCCCAATTGCCAGCATAATCCCCCCATAGCCAGCATAATCCCCCATAGCCAGCATAATCCCCCATACCCCGCATAATCCCCCAATAGCCAGCATAATCCCCCATAGCCAGCATAATCCCCCATAGCCAGCATAATCCCCCAATAGCCAGAATAATCCCCCATAAGCAGCAGAATCCCCCAATAGCCAGCATAATCCCCCAATAGCCATCATAATCCCCCCATAGCCAGCATAATCCCCCAATAGCTAGCATAATCCCCCCATAGCCAGCATAATCCCCCATAGCCAGCATAATCCCCCATACCCAGCATAATCATCCAATAGTCAGCATAATCCCCCATACCCAGCATAATCCCTCAATAGCCAGCATAATCCCCCATAGCCAGCATAATCCCCCAATAGCCAGAATAATCCCCCATAAGCAGCAGACTCCCCCATAGCCAGCAAAGTCCCCCATAAGCAGCAGAATCCCCATAGGCTGGGCCCGGCGTTAAAAAAAAAAAAAGCCAGTATTCACCTATCTCCCCCGCAGCTCTGAAGAAGCGCGTTCGACTCCGTCTCCATATAACACGCCTGCGCATTGCAATCTTGAATTGCGCACGCGCAGTATGCTTTGCCCGCAGATTGCAATGCGCAGGCACGTTATATGGAGGGCAACGACTACAATTCCCAGAAATAATGGAGACAGCGGTGAACATCATGTTAAGGCAAGTACCCAAAACACCGCCCATCTGACCTGACTGGCATTATTTAAATATCCCGCCAATTTAGAGTGACAGATTCCCTTTAACGCTGGTGATCTAGTGTCACACACGAACATGCCTGGCTGTAGGTTCAGCGGTGTCATCCAAATATCTGACTGCTCTTTCAGCGCTGTCCACAACTCTTCTGCATTGTGCGGTTTGTCACCTATGCAGATTAGCTTCAGCACAGCTTCAGCACAGCCTGTTGCTGCTTGGCTGAGGCAGTGCTGCAGTGCTTCCAGCTTCTGACTGATGTGTTCATTTCAGAGATGGAGGCTGAAGAAGAAGAGGAGGAGGAGGAGGTGCAGGAGCTGTAGACTGTGGGGGCAACCCTGATTGACGTAGGGTCCGAAATCCTCGGCCTTTCCACTATGTTAACCCAGTGTGCTGTCAGTGAGATGTACCGGCCCTGCCCACAGGCACTTGTCCACGTGTCCGTGGTTATGTGTACTTTCCCAGTAACAGCATTGTTGAGGGCATGGGTAATGTTGTGGGACACATGCTGGTGTAATGTTGGTACGGCACAACGAGAGAAATAGTGGCGACTGGGGACCATAGAATCATAGAATGGTACAGTTGGAAGGGACATCCTGGGTCATCTGGTCCAACCCCCTGCTCAAAGCAGGATTCACTAAATCATCCCAGACAGATGTCTGTCTAGCCTCTGTTTGAAGACTTCCATTGAATCTCTCGTGGCAGCCTATTCCACTCACTGATCACCCTAACTATTCAAAAAGTTTTTCTAATATCTAATCTGTGTCTCCTCCCATTCAGTTTCATCTCATTGCTTCTAGTCTTTCCTTGTGCAAATGAGAATAAAGATAATCCTTCTACAATGTGACAGCCCTTGAGATAGTTGTAGACAGCTATTAAGTCTCCCCTCAGTCTTCTTTTTTGCAAGTTAAACATTCCCAAATCCTGTAACCGTTCCTCATAGGACATGGTTTGCAGACCGGACACCATTCTGGTCGCTCTTCTCTGAACTTGCTCCAGTTTGTTGATGTCTTTTTTAAAATGTGGTGCCCAAAACTGGACACAGTATTCCAGACGAGGTCTGACCAAATAGGAGTAGAGGGCAATAATGACTTCACGTGATCTAGACTGTATGCTTCTGTTAATACATCCTAGAATTGTATTTGCCTTTTTTGCTGCTGCATCACACTGTTGACTCATGTTCAGTCTGTGATCTATTAGTATACCCAAGTCTTTTTCACATGTGCTGTTGCTTAGCTCTATTCCTCCCATTCTGTATATGCTTTTTTCATTTTTATTGCCCAGATGTAGTGCTTTGCATTTTTCCCTGTTAAAAACCATTCTGTTAGTTGCTGCCCACTGCTCCAGTTTATTTATATCTTTTTGAATTCTCTCTCTTCTCTAGTATTAGCTACCCCTCCTAGCTTTGTGTCATCAGCAAATTTAATCAGTTTACCCTCAATTCCTTCATCTAAATCATTGGCACTGACCGAGTACCTTGGGACGGCCACTGCCATCAGGTTGCGGAAAGCTTCCATCTCAATGAACCTAAAAGGCAACATTTCGAGCGCAAGCAGACGAGTAATGTGCAAATTAAGTACTGTGGCCTGTGGGGCATTGGCTGGGTATTTCAGCTTGCGTTCCAATGACTGGGGTATAGACAATTGAAGGCTGGGCTAGGACAAGGACGTGGATGGGTTTGATGATGGTGCTGGTTGACTGTGGGCAGCAACAGGTGTAGGGCCCGAGGCATCTTCACAGACACGGTGAACTGGGGATTGGCTTGTACGCAAAATAGTGGAAGAAGCAGTGTTGTCACCTGCAGACAGTGTTCCTGGAGCCTGGGGTTCAGTGGTGGTGGCTATGTGACTGGAAGCATTATCCGTTATCCAACCAACAACCGTTTCACACTGCTCTGGCTTCAATAGTGGTGTGCTGCGGTCCCCTAGAAACTGGGACAGGAAGGTCAAGCGCGAAGATGTGGGTCTTTGCTGTGGCCTACTTTCAGCTTGGCCACGGCCTCGTCCTCTGCATGCACCATCAGCATCACGTCCACTTCCCCGTCCCTTGCCCCTTGCCCACTTTAAATAGACTACTGAAATATTTGAAAAGCTCAATACAAATGGATTTATTTGGAGAAAAATTATATGTGATCAGTATGTCTGCAAAGCGAAGATTTTTCCACCACAGATACACCAGGCCTCAGCCTGAGATGACAAACTGTATTAATTTTTTTGGTTATGTTGTTTGTTACTTTTTGAAAACAATAAAAAATGAGTAGAACAAGGCTAGCAGACAGAACTATGCAATGTATGCCTGTGAAGAAAAAGGTTTTTCCACCACAGATACACCAGGCCTCAGCCTGAGATAACAGACTGTATAAAAAAAATATTTTTTGGATAAAAAAGACTGCTGGATATAGCGAGAGTGACTGACTGCCCAAAAAAGGGAAGTTAGGCCTAAAATGCCTGAATGTATGAGGCGTGTCACAGATAGACCCCACTGTAAAATGTGGCCTGTTTTTTAAAATAATGCAACATAGTGCTGTATATAAGCACTGTGACACCCAGGACAAAAAAAGAAAACCGCGTTAAACTGGCAAAACTTTGAGCATACACAGATATGAGCTGCCACAGAGATACCACTACACTACGACAAATGTGTGGCCTGTATTTTTTTTTTGGCTAAATACTGGTGTATATAAGTACAGTCACACCCAGGCCTAAAAAAGAAAAGTTGAGTTAACTTTCCAAACTTTCACCACGCACAGATATGAGCTGGCACTGAGATACCACACCGAAACATGTGTGGCCTGTTTTTTTTTTGGCTAAATACTGGTGTATATAAGTACAGTCACACCCAGGCCATAAAAAGAAAAGTGGCGTAAACTGCCCAAACTTTGAGCACACACAGATATGAGCTGGCACGGAGATAACACACCATAAAATGTGTGGCCTGTATTCCAATTACATATACAGCCAATACATCATACAGGTAACAGCAGCAGTACCAGAACACTGGAAGGGAATGGACCTTCTTGATGTATACAGTGATCTATATACACACACACAGTGTCTGCAGGCCTTGCATTGCTGTGTATAGAGCAAAGTACACTCCCCTGCCTACCTAACACTGGAACCTACATACTCCGGAATTAGTCCTTAAAAGGACTGTTGGTTTATCTGGATTTGAGTAGTTTAGGATGGTAGACCCCACATTGACTAAGAAATTGCCAAATCTGACCCTATCTCGGCTGCAGCTCTCCCTACACTAGCTCAATCCAGAGCTGAATGCGGCAAGCAGGACGGCGTCTGGTCTCTTATACCCCTGATGATGCTGTGCGGCCAGCCAACCACTGCAGGACCACAACAAAGATGGCTGCGGCATTTCATTGCCTGGCAGACAATCCCTGCAGCGTGATTGGGTCTCTAAAGACCGCCAAAAATGCTGGGGGGAGACTTGAGTTCCCGCCGAGTAATCCTGGAAATGCTCAGTGCTCGCCGAGTACACCAAGTACCATGATACTTGGGTGAGTAACGAGTAGTGGCGAGCACGTTCGTTCATCACTACTCATGGTCTTTCCAAGGACAACATGAATAGCAAAGAATGAGATTCAATATGTATAAGAGATTACTGAGACTGAGGGCCCGATTCATCAAAACTTTCACAGAATTCAGGCATAAAAGCTTTGAAAAGTCACAAAATTAGTCGCAACTCTGAG